>CM062811.1:907175899-907403155 GCA_031772625.1 Pinus tabuliformis
TGTTGAGAATGCAACAAGATGCATGGAGCTTAGTGGAAAGAAGTCGCATTCACTAAGTGGGCCGCAGCTATTTTTGGCGCAAAGTCTAATTTTAGACTATGAAATTTTTTAAGACATATGGATCATGGTCTATGAGTTGCAAGATGCTATTTGTGGATGATTGGTCATGTTGGTAAAAATAGATGGACTTCTATTTTTAGACATATGGGCGGTTTCTATTTTTAGACTGTTAGGCTAAAAATAGAACAGTCGAATATTATTAGCTCATAATAATATTTGGACTATAAACATTATCTTATCCTCTTGGAGCACTTCAGTTTGAGCTACAGATGTGGCACATGCAGCTGTCAGAAGGAAATACACTTTTCTTATGAGTCAGTTGAGCTATTGCATGGTGGACTTCAGTTAGAACTCAAGTGGTTGAGTTTTGGTGGAGTTGATTGAGGAGTTGATGAGTTGTGTTCAGTTTGACTTGGTTAAACTAGTGTATTTAGTCTAACTGCAGAATACACTAGTGATGAGTGATGTGAATTAATTGTTAAATTAATTCACTAATTATTAACTCATAAAGCAACTGAAGAATACATCAGTTAACTCAGTGCATGGACAGTTCAGTGGAGACATGTGTTAGAGGTAGAGATTGCTATCAGTTGTGACTATAGTTGTGCATGAGATTTGCACAATCAATGGATTGAGTAATGCCAATGAGGATTGCATGGTTCAGCCAAGGAAATATGAGTTTGGTTTCAGCCATTCATCATTATTCTCATGCAGGATTGCGCAGTGGAGGTAGGCAAATAGTGGAGGAGATTTGAGGCATCAGATCTGAGCTAGTTTGTGTGTAACAGGTGGAGATAGTACTGAGTACTTGCGAGGAGTATTGTACTATGTATTGTTACATGTTCTCAATCATTATAATATATAGATAGTGTGGGGTTTTCAGCTGTATGCTTTCCCGGATTACATATTGTGTTAATGTGTGCATGCGATTGATGTTTCATTGTTTTTAATGCTGCTAAATTGATGATCAACGTAGAGAGGTTATGTATTATGCATGTATTCCGCAATAGTGTATGATCAGGATAATCTCTATGAATAAGTGTCATATTATTCAAAATTTCTCCATTCCAGTACCTTAAGGCTTGCATACATCAATCATAGGTTTCTCGCTTCCGGTGATAGGTTGAAATCAATGGCCTTCGACCGAAAGACTTTGTATGGTGTTCGACATCAAAACATCTATTCACACCATGCAGAATGTATTGTAGTACGTTGAGGATCATTATCAGTGATTTCTCTTGCGTCTGTTAATGGCTTACATCATTGGCTGTTAATCAGATGGTGTTTTCTCATGTTCGACTTCAGATCACATATTCACATGGTTAGGCTCGTACTTGAGCAAATGATTGAACAAGATAGAAGACCCCGAATCTAGTTTCATCGATCAGGTTGCGATTTCAGGAGTACTAAATCATATATACAATGGATTTACATCGATGGTTATTCTGATTATGGGTCTATATCTGTAGACGACTATCTATGTACATGTAATGAAAGTTTATATGCTGAGCATGGGTATGCCTTCCCTCAGCAATTCATGTAAAAATAAAAAATCATGATATATGTATTGTAATTGATGCAGGTCACCTTCCACTTCGAAACCTCCTCATCACATCGTAAAGCATTTCATTCGACATTTACATTTTTCGACTTCATGCTTTAGGGGGCAGTTGTTACAGATCCATTTGGGCACATCACTCCCATCATCCAGATCAATGTTTTAGGGCTCATCAAACCCTAATTTCAGTTGCTACATGCCCTAAACAAGTCACCCTTTTGAATTCCTCCTTCCCAGATAGTTTCATGACTTGAAGACATCCTGAAATGACCTCTAAAGGGACCAGTGCAGGTAGGCCCATGTAAGGGTGTGCTGCAGAGCAATTGAGTCCATGCCAGGGTGCTCTACAGAGCACTTAGGCCCTCTTTCACTATGCTGGGCGAGATTGAGCGAAATTCACATAGGGTTTGGGGAATATTCTTATCTCTTGGAGTCATCTAGAAGTTTCCCTCACTTATCAACTCCTATGAGCTCGAAAATGGATGAGGAATGAGTTAATATGCATCCTATCCTCTCATCCCTTCCTCCATGGAACTAATTCTAAGTATGGAAGGCCATTCAATACCCCCATTTATGACATAACCTCCTTCATCCTCCTATAAATTGACCACTCATCTAAGTGATCAGGGACTGGACTATGTTGAATTATAAGGAGATAATGTTGCTATGAGAATTGACTTTGAGACAAGTATTTTTATGCTACAAGTTGTCATGCTTTTGATGTGATGTGGATGGGATCCAAGTTGGAGGAGTGACTTCGAATCAGACTTGATGGTTGTAATTCCTTCTTCTATTTCAATAAAGTATTTGAACCTTTTTCCCATATGCTTATCTTGTTATATAATTCTTATATGTGTGAATGTGTCTGATTCCATTTACTTGTATTCAATAGATCTTTTGCTTTGATCAGTTCTTTGTCTTCTGTTGATGTTTACAGGTACTTCTCAAGCATGTTAAGTGCGAGAAGGAGCGACAGGATCGATATAAAGGAGACAAGAGAAAAGAGGAACTACAAGTAGGTCTTCTCATCTTCTTTGTCTTATCTATTTCGTATAGGAAAAGGCTAAAGTGCTTTAAACTGTTGTTCTACATATGGCTACTTATTTAGGGAATTAATATTTGTCTGTATATACCAAATTCTCCAAAACAATTATGAATAATACCTGCATGGAGAAGTTTTGGTTAATTAGTAGATGGCACATTTCCTTTAGTTGAAGACTTAACTTTTCATGCATATCTACATTTTTTATTATCGGGGTCATATCCATTGAACTTAGGATATTGGTTTTTAAATTGGATATCAAGTTGTTTATTTATTTTGAATGTACATTATGAACATAGAAGATTTAGTATATGTTATATGATGTAAATTACACCTTTTCATTAATACTAATTCTAAATGATGCTTTTTTCTTATTGGAAAAAAAAATCATGCCATTTCCCACCACCTAAGTCAATAATTCCAAAAAACAATTATCCCTAAGTGATCTAGTCCTCCTAAAGAGACAGGAGTGAAGTATAAATACAATTATGAGCACTACCATCTAAGCAACATGTTCAAAACTTTAAAGGGTAGAGCCTCTATGCATGTGTGAGAGGGAAGGTGTAGTTTGAAATATTATAGTTGGTTTCCCTTCATCCCTAAAGGTTATTAGGCTATGAGTGGATTGGTAAAACAACCCTCATTCATTCCTTCGAGGTTTTGGGAAATCTTAAGTTCAAGTCCAAGTGCTCGTAGATGGCCTAAAAGGTGTTTGTTGGGGTTTTTCAACAAGGTCACTAGATCTCAATACACAAAGGCACCTTGGATTTGTGGAAAGTATAACCCCCCACGTGGCACCGAATGGATCATTGATGACTACCTAAAGGACTTAGACCAAATTATTAATCGTGAAGGTCAAAATTACAATTGAAAAAATAACAACATACACGTGACAATTCATATCAGAATTCATCCTCTCATAACCAAGAATTGATGAAGAACAATATGTTGATTCTTTGATGAAGCCAATGAAACCAAGAAGATCCTTATCAACTCTTACTTAATGAAGTTAATAATATCCTCACAAGAAGGATGATTATTTCATCCAATTAAATATTGAAAGGCATGCTCTTTTTTTTTTTCAAGGAAAACTTGGGAAACCCAAGATCGATAACTCATCAGAGTGACTTGAGCTACACTTGAGATGAACTGAAATGATTTCCATTGTAACCCAAGAGTATATTCAATATGTTGCAAGTCTATAATAATAACTTGTGATTTAGCAAGGGTCAAGACGTCTCAAAATAGACTCGTGGGCGCACAACTACCCTTCTAGATTGAAAGTCATGTTCCTTTTTACTTCAAGGAAAATTTATAGAGAAACACAACATTGGTAATTCATCAAAGTGATTTGAGCTACACTTGAGATGAAATGGAGTGAATTCCACTATAACCCAAAAGTATATCAAATATGTTGTATGTATATATTAATAACTCATGATTTAGCAAGAAGGGTCAAGACCTTTGGAAATACACTTGCGGGGTGTTCATACTCCTTGGAGGCTTCTACATTTCTAGTGTTATATCAATAGACCAACTATCTCATAACTCGTGATTTAGAAAGAACGGTCAAAACATTTGGAGATACACTTGTGGGGTGTTCATACTCCTTGGAGGCTTCTACATTTCTAGTGTTATATCACTAGACCAAATATCTCATCAGGAATTTTCCATGAGATTATCTAGAACAAACCCCAGTGGTATTTTTTCTACTTTAACTATTACCCACGCCTTCCATTTAACTTGATCCAACTCTCTTTACAATCATAAAAACTTTATTTTTCCTGATGTTGAATGGAGTATTTTTACCGTGTTCCTCAAAGCCACTAACATTTACTCTCTCCAATACACAAATAGAGTTTGATAGCTTGAAATCTTGGAGTATTATTTTTCTAGTGTCCACCCAAAATGTCAAATACACATCAATTTTTTTTTTTGAAAAAATAAATGATAACTATATTTAGATAGGCTAAATAGAGACACCATGTTCCTCAAAGCCACTAAAATTTACTCTCCCTAATACACAAATAGAATTTGATAGCTTGAAAACTTGTGTGCCTTAATTTGTGCAACAATCTCACAGACAAAACTCTTGATACAGTATAAAGCACTGTAACAATAAGAATAAAAAATGGCATCCATGACCAAAAAATATCTCAAGCGATAACCGCATATCTCTCACTGGGGATGACATCGTGATGGGGATCGGCCTTGTTGTAATCGTTGTGAAAACAAGTTTCAAATTCCAGTTTCATTTGAAACCCCTTCAAATCATACACCATACACACGTCTCGCTAATAGCGTACTTGAGGTCACTCCTCCCAACTTCACAGGACCATGATGGTGATAGTGAGAACCAAACCAACGACCCGCACCAACAAGGCCAAGTCCTGGTTATAGTCACAGGAAATGTTCAGCTTGCTACCTCTGTGGAGAGCACCGAAGGAATGAAGCCAAGGGCATGCTGACCACACACAATTTAGAAGACAAGTTTGTGTTCTTTGAGAAGATACAGACAATAAATTTTATGTGAGTACATTATTTTGTCCATTTGTGTTTTCTTTCAATTCATACTAAATCTTGAGTTTTGTGCTTTGGGATCTAATTTTGGGTCTTGTGCTTCGGGATTTGAACCCATGAACTTTGTTGGCACTGTGGAAACCCCAATTTGAATTAAACCAGAGTATAGAAACCTTGTTTGTTGGATGATTTTGTTCTTATAATTCAACTGGTGACCTTTGGTGGGTGTTCAGAACCTGAAAGGTTGTTTGGCTATGGGGAGTTTGGTGTTAGAGAATGTATTACTTAAATAGTGAAATTTGATCCATGTCTTCCTTTCATTGTGACTGAATTGACATATATCTATAAGCTACAAAAAAAAGTGGAATGGCTCAGATTGATACGATATGTTTAGTTCCATTGAATTAAATGTTAAGAAAACAATAATTTGGGGATTTGTGGGTTTGTGTCTTTAGTAGCCATAATTTTAGGTCTGCAGTTTTGTTGTTGTTAAACATGCTTTGAATTTTTATTGATAACATATACACAACAAGCATATTAACAAAAGGGGCAGGGTAACCATTGTCATGGCAGGTCACTGCATCCAGGGGTAGAAACTAATTTCCCTTGAAGGATTCAAAATCAAATATCAGAGAAGGGTTGATAAATAAGGAGATGGATGCTATCACAGGCAACTAGGGTTCTCTGGAGAGACATATTAAGAAGATAGTTTGATTGTTACATGCATGACTTCCAACCCACCTAAGAGATTCCAAAAAGGTCAGTAGTCATACAAAGTAGCTTTGATCAACAAATGAACAAGCATGAAGCATTGACATTCAATTGTGAATACATTTTGATTCTAGAACATGGCCCCAATTGAGCTGCTTTAATGTTCTCTCTCTAAAATTAAGATCATTCCTTCCATAGACATTGCAGTTGTATATACCTAATGCTGGAATCATGATTTCTGTTACACCAAAACATGTTGGTGTTAGTAAATGGATGCATCACCAAAGTCAATGGATCTGTGAGAGGCGATTAAGCACATGCCCTGAAACACATGGGGAGAGCTGGTTTATCCAATGTCCAATAATCTCCCCCCCAGCACGAGCTGCGTGTGATTCGAACTTGATACCTTTGGCTTTGATACCACTTGTTGGAATTGTGATTTCCTTTACAACAAAACCCACAAGTGTTAGTAAACGGATGCATCGTCAAAGTTAATGGATCCACAAGAGGTGGTTAAGAACATGTCATGAAACACACAGGGAGTGTTGGTTTATTTAATGTCCAATAGCTAAGTTGGAACACAAACTGAACTAAACCTCTCGATCATTAGGGCTCTAATGGTAAGGAAGAAAGAAGGCCTTCTTGTCATTTTATCTCAACCATGTCGAAGTCCCTGCAAATCAACCAGTTGGCATCTAATAGCTTTTCAATTATTCAATGGAAAAAAATTTCACATTCCAAAGCATCATTTGGAGCGTAGATGTTGGCAACCCCTAACATATGTCCATCCAATTGTAATAAAACCTTGGCCAATCTTTAGATAGGATATGTGCCCCAATATGTAACATAGGTAGCAAGTGTGGTTGACAACAACATTACTAAAGTAATTTTCCCTTCTCGGGCTCAGATCTATATGCCTTGGCACTGGATCAGATGAAATTAATTAAGCAATTACCATTTAAGTGAAACATATATAACGAATATAGAAATTTTGCAAAAGATTGTGAAAAGAACCTATGGGAAACTCAACAAGAGTAGGACAAGAATGAAAAATGGTAAGCAACAAGGAGGAAAAAATTGATTACAAAAACCTGAATCGAGGGGAAAATAAACCAATATCAAATATTCTTGGATCATCAAAGGCACCAAAACAAGGGTTAAACAAGAATGACATGGTGAACCATCTAATCAAATAGTTTCAAATTGGCCAAGAGGGGAAGAAAGTGGGAAATAATATCCTTAGCATAACTAAGGAGGTAACTCAAGTAACATGTCTAATAGGTATCAGATTTATCACAATTTGAACCAATGTTTTATGCAAAAGTAGTAGTGAGTTCTATTATCACTCTAGTTTAGCCAACCATTCAAATCTCAATTTTTGAAGAACTAGGATTGGTTCTCAATGAGGAAAGACGAAGTAACTGTTATATCTAGGAAAAGGAGATAGATTGAAACCCTAATCTAGCACATTCCACTCTAAGAATGGTAACAAGGGAAAAATCACAATAACAAGTAGGGGAGGAAGAAAGGGAGAAGAAAGAAAGGATGATAAACAAGTCAAAACTCTTGGAAAAAAATTGTAATATTCCTAGAGAATTTTTACAATAAATAACAAAGAAAACATCAACATAAAAACCATGAAAATCAAACACATGAATCAACCCATGAAATTGCACCAAAAAATGCGCTACTGGGCCATTTTATTATAATATGAAGAGGGTACAATGAGGTGTCAGAAAGATTTCGCCTGGGCTTGCTCAAGGCAAGCTAGCTAACCCACGTGAACAATAAGAAATCCCTCTCAAACTTTTTGTTGCTCTCTCATGGCTCTGCGCTGAATTGGAAATCTGCATTGTTAGCTAGAAAGGTATCCATGTTTGAGCCCTCTAGACTCCTCAAAAGATTCTGCCAAATTAATCTTGGCCTCTCCTCAATAAACCCAAAAATACCTAGAAAAGGTTGGGCCTAGTCTTACTGACCACCCAGAACCCAAAATTTGAGCTCACTCCTCTGCTCTAGCTGCCAAATAATTCTTCTGGTTTGGGGCACCCATAATCCTCCAAGAATTCTGCAAAATTAGGAGCAGTCTCGTTGAGGCTATTCGAACAAAACCCACAAATGATGTGAGCTAATTCTGACCTCCCAGAATTACCCAAATTTAGTACGTTCTCCTCCAACTATTGGCCCAACACCCAATTCAGAAATATCTGCTAAATCCATGCTCCAAAACTCCTCCACTGAGTTGGAAATTCTTGCAATATCTCTCCCGGAAGAGAAGTGAGATTCCAACCTCCAAATCCCACTAACTCTAAGTGATTTTATTGCTGCAAGCTAAGCCCAAAAAATGATAGCACAGGCCCTAGGAAGGAAAATTCATCCCACGCTAAAGCAAGTACCTCTGGCCCTGAAAATCACTCCATAATTTCACACTTCCCCAAGGAAATTTCCTGTAAATTCTCGAAGGGAAATTCTCTGGGAATCTCCTACCCCAAGCACCACGAGTTGGCTTTTGCGTCCCTATAAATAGATAGGAAAATTGATCCAAGTGATAGCCTCCAATCTAGCTCAAAATCCTTGTCCAAACTCTAGTCTAACAATAAGAGAATTTCCTACACAAACTCGGAGCCTCCAATCCATGCTTGCTCCCACAATGTGCTCCATGGAAATACCTCTGCACCCAAGAAATATGTAATTCTAAGTAAACTCCTGCAATGATGCCCAAAGGAAACTTTGAACTAAGCTCCCCCAAATTACCTCACTAGGGAGACACTCGAAGTACTCTGAAATGAGGGTGGAATTTCCGCTCGGGAATTCCTTGTGCTAAACAGCATGGTTGTCTTGGCTAAGCAACTCAAGAGAACAATTGTTAGATTTTCAAATGATCAAATATGCCCAAAAGAGTGAACCCTAAGCTCTATTATAATTCATGGCCCCTTCTCCCCTCGTGGTCCCCACTCTCTCTCTCTCTCCTAATTTGCACTCCTTTCTCTTTCCTCTCTCCTCCAAGAGTGTGAGTTCCATCCTTGGGTTGAATTTCTCTTTCTTGTGGTACCCACATTCCACTAGAGCCACAATATTCTGTTTTCCTCCTAAGTCTTGATGCCAGAGTTGCGTCCTCTCCCCAAACTCATCTGTAATGCTGAAAATCAAAATTAGGGATATTACAGTCGTCCCTGCCAAAAATTGCTTGTCCTTAAGCAATTCCTGAACAACTGCCTCCTTTGTCTATTGATCACCACTTTCACCATCAGTAATAATGGGTTTGCAATCATGCCACTGATTCATCCCAGGTCTTTGCATTTTCTAGACATGAAGGAATCCCTCAATACCCGGATCCCAAGCCAACTTGATCACTGTGGAGCACCCCTTTCTCCGCTCATTGTCCAACAAGGTATAGGTACTAGAAGCCCTCTACATACTATATATAAGTAAAACATCATGATAATGTATGACTCTGTCTGACTCCTTATTAAATTTCCCTGCCGAGTAGTCCACCCCCTACACTCCAAGAGTAAACTCCTGAAGATACAATCGAATCCCTGTCGGGATGAAGTCTCTCTCGCATGGGCTTCCCCTAATATCCTCCTGCTGGCCAACCTACCATGCTGATGAAGTACCCCATGCCATCAGCAAGTCACCAAATCCCAATGGAAGACCTGAATGATCTTACCCTATATAAATCAGCTCATCCCCAAGGGTAGTTGTACTGCCAAGTCCTATGATGCCTGAATCCCATGCTAGTTTATAAAGGGTGCCACTATGTTGTCGTTGCACAACTATGATCATGACAGTCTACCCCTCATGCCCAAGTTGTATCCACCTACCCTGGGACGTTATGGCAAAACATCTATGGAGTCCTAATGCATCTGGACCAAGCACCTCCATGATGTCACCTCCTACCCCTGAATCCCACAGCTAGAACGACTATGGCATAGTCCTGACAGCTGATGGAACCAACCTGTATCACGTCTCAAGTCCCTGTGTGCAATCAATATATGGACTCCATACATCATGAACCAATATAGTGTGTGTGACACAGCCCTGTGTTGTCCATACCCCACAGCGGGAGTTGTCATCCTACCTCCTAAAAGTGCTCCCCAATACTACTCGAAGCCTAAACATCCACCGGTAAGTAAGGTCCACTAATTGTTGTATATGCTCCAGAAACACCCCATAATGTCTCACCAAAATGGGTTCATGCATGACCTTGAGTGTGGACTCAAGGGTGGTGCAAGTGTTGCCTCTGCAGAAGATTGGACTACGCCCAATGCACTGTGTCTCGTCCAACTGTTTTAGATGAACCTCATGGGTCATGTTGCTCATGACAAGAGCATCAAGGGATGATATCCAAGTCCCCTGTGTCAGTGTGCAATGCTGGAGAGTGATAAATGGAAGCTCACGGTCGACCCTGTGATCAACTTGCTCTCCCAATCTGAGTGTGCCAAACCCAATGGTGTGCTTGATGCCCTTGTCAGGAGATATCTCTGGCGACAAGGTTCTGAGAACCTGTTATGTATCATCATACTTATCTGCACATAAATACATACCCCTACACTCCTCTACATAATACTATGTAGCACAACTTCGTGCACCACTGGATACCAACTCTCAATTGCATGCCCCAATGTACCATAGGGAATCCCATATGTACCCATTCATCCACCACGCTACTAGTACACCCACCTTGAAGTGAACTACGCCTCCTCATCTGCTCTAGTAAACCTGAGCAACCTAACTCCACACCTGCTAGAGGGTATATCTCTGTTGTGTTGATCCTCGATGACTCTTATACCCAATACCCTAATGGGAGAACATCATCTCCATACAATTCCCAGTCCAGTGGCTTACCCATGCCACCTCCTCACACCAACTCCTGCGAGAGAATGTTAATCATCTTTCAACCCCATGCACAACCAACATGCCAATATAATCCATGGAGCCTGCTCACAAATTTCCTATCCGCTAGTGCCGACTGGAGCTCCCCTAAGGAATGAATGTGATCAGTCATTGGGTTGACTACCTCATCAATGCCATAGCCATCCCACATGTATGATATTGGATAGGGAGCTCCATATGGATCCTAATGCCAACATGGGCCTCCTCTACCCTCGGTGTCTAAGAGCTCCCACTAAGATTTACTCTAGACTATGCCCATCTCCATGAGTCCAACACACTCCACCGTGTACCAAATCAAAATATCTCGCCATCCAATCCCAGAGGGATCGAATGCATGAACCCCGACATGTGGATGTTGAACCTTATGCAACTTTGGTCATCTCATCCCACTATCCAAGTCAACATATGAGATCTGACTAGGTAGCTCTGTCTCCCTCTCTTCCAATGGGCAATGGTGACCCAATAGTGTTGCTAACCTAGTCATCCCCTCCGGTATGTCTAGACAACTCCACCTCTCTCAATCTAATGCGTAGGGGTGGGTTGATAATGTTGTATATGTTTTCTGTACGCCTCTGAAGCGAACTATGTTGGAATCCCAACATGTGGTCTCTATGCTACCCCTCATCAATGGCTATCCCAAATGATGGTTTCACATCCTCCTTCATCATGGGCTTGGCATGAGCCTCCAATTGCTCCTCCATAGACAACCCAACATGCAAGACATGCTCATCAGTTAGTTGTAGGTGGTTTCTGTTATGAAGCTCTGTCATAGACCGAGATGCCTCATCAATGGATGTGTGCTCAATTTCCTCCTCCAATCTGTCTACTAGGGCTACCAAAGGAAACTCCAACATGGGTGACTCTTGTGTCACACTAGGTGTATCCTTGTGCTCCTCCTCCTGCCATTAGCCCCATGCTCAACCGACTAGAACATATCTAGATGAACTCCCTCCTCCATGCGTATGTTCTCTCTCATCTCATCTCTACCTCTGCTCCCCATCTTCATCTCTGCAATATTACTACTACTGTTTCATTCAACATTCATGCTCCTCTTATTTTCTTCTTCTGCGGGTCGAAAACTACTGTTTCTTCTTACTGCCCTTGCTCACAACCACTTTTCGTGTTGCCCCACTAGTCTCTTGATGCTCCTAGTAACATTTTCAAATTTCTCCTACTGAGACATTTTTGGGCACAAGTTCAATCTAGAGAATAATGTGGGACTAGTGTTTTAGCCTGTGGAATTCTAGTCCACAATAACACTTGAGAATTTGTGTGATTTAGACCCACATATGGCCAAAATCATGCTCTGATACCATTGTAATATTCCTAGGGAATTTTTACAGTAAATAAGAAAGAAAACATAGACATAAAAACCATGAAGATCAAACACATGAATCAACCCATGAAATTGCACCAAAAACTGCACTGCCAAGCCATTTTATTATAATATGAATAGGGTAAAATGAGGCGCTAGAAAGAGTGCACCTGGGCTTTCTCAAGGAAACCTAGCCAAGCCTAAATGAACAATAAGAAATCCCTCTCAAACCTTTTGTTGCTCTCTCCTGGCTCTGCGCTGAGCTGGAAATCTACATTTCTGGCTGGAAAGGTGCCCCTATTTGAGCCCTCTAGACTACTGAGAAAATTCTGCCAAATTAATATTTGCCTCTCCTCAATAAACCCAAAAAGACCCAGAAAGAGTTGGCCTAGTCTTACCGACCACCCGAAACCCAAAATTTGAGCTCACTCCTTCCCACTATCTTCCAAATAATTCTTCTGGTTTGGGGCACCCAAACTCCTCCAAAAATTCTTCAAAATTAGGAGTAGATTCCTTGAGGCTAGTCCAACAAAACCCATAAATGATTTGGGCTAATTGCGACCTTCCAAAATTACCAAAATTTGGTGTGTTCTCCTCCAACTACTCGCCCAACACCCAGTTTGGAGATCTCTACTAAATTCCTACTCTAAAACTCCTCCACAAAGTTGGAAATTCTTGCAATATCTCTCTCAGAAGAGAAGTGAGAGTCCAACCTCCAAATCCCACTAACTCTAAGTGATTTTATTGCTGCAAGTTTAGCCCTGAAAATGAAAGCACAAGCCCTAGGAAGGAAAATCCGTCCCATGTTGAAGCAAGTACCTCTGGCCCTCAAAATCACTCCATAATTTCGCACTTCCCCAAGGAAATTTCATGTAAATTCTCAAAGGGAAATTCTCTGGGAATCTCCTCCCCCAAGAACCACGAATTGGCTTATGCATCCCGGTCAAGAGATAGGAAAAGAAGCTCAAGAGAACAATTGTTAGATTGTCAAATCATCAAAGATGGACAAAAGTGAGACCCCCAAGCTCTATTTATAATTCATGGCCCCTTCTCTCCTTTTGGTCCCCACTCTCTCTCTCTCCCCTAATTCACACTCTCCACTTTCCTCTCTCCTGCAAGAGTGTGAGTTCCCTCCTTGGGTCAAATTTCTCTTTCTTATGGTCCCCACATTCCACTAGAGACGCAATATTCCATTTTCCTCCTAAGTTTCGGTGCCAGAATTGCATCCTCTCCAAACTCATCTCTAATGCTGAAAAGAAAAATTGGGGATATTACAAAAAACTACTAAGAAAAAGCACAAAGAAATAAAGGATAAAGAGGAAAAATTGGGTACATAGAAAACTATTTAAAAATCCATGGTAACAAGTGCAAATCTTGTCAAGGAACCATAGACCAATAGTCCCTCCAGAAGTTGGTGTTGAGTTTCCACGATCTTGGGTCTAGGTTAGAATCTTAAAATCTCTAATGCTACCAAACCAAGAATCTCAACCAAAACTACTTTTCACAGCAGAAAATATAAAGCAATAAATCACATATGCAAATGTATACACAATTTTTACAATGTTCAACCCAACTTCATTATATTAAACCAATTCTGAATAAGACAACAATATATGGTATACAAGATACAATGAAAAATGTCATTGCAACTTCTATGTTGTATCTTGCCCTCTCAATCCTTCGCACCCGTACTACTCACTAGCTGCCCCTTAGTTCTTCAAAGGACAGCGCATTGAGACTCCAGGAGGGTTGCCACCTAACACTGTTGTAAGTCACTTCTGTTGCATGTACACGAGCTCATCCAATCTTCTCTCTGGGCTGGTCACTTCCCGAGCTCCAAACTGCCATGCTAGCAGTCACCTTAGTCTATCAAGGTGCTACACTTCGGCACCAAACTTCACCCAATCTTCAACTCCTCTTCGTCACTTCAAGATAGCCCATCTAGGGCTACTTTAGGCTATCAACACGCTGCCCTCCACCAGACTGATGATGCCCAATACTACACTGGAGTTTCTACTCCTAAGATGGACTCTTCACCACCATGGAAGGTCCTCCACATGGCACCAATAGGCTGCTCCAGTTCTGATCCAAATCTAGTCAACTCCATTGACCCAACACAAAACAAATTATGTTGTTCTTCAAGAAGAATATTGTGGTATATTCTTTGACATTGTTCTGAAAGAACCTTTATTTGCATTGATTATAAAATAATGTTGTATTATAGTTCCTACTTCATGCCACAAGCTTATAAATATTAGTCTCCATGTCTCCTCCTATGTCTTGAGAACTTGATGGTATTTCTGATACATAAGGCTTTCCTCACTAATTAGATAGTTTTCATATATTCATTTTCCATTTTCCATTTTTTCTTTTCAATTTCACCTTCTTCTACTCCAAAAATGGCTAATTCTTCATGGCCCGTCTTTTGAGCACTTGTTTGATAGCCCTGCAATCAAAAACTCCATCCTGCAAAATCTTAAATATGTCATTAATAACAAAGAAATTATGCTACATGTGGCATTACTCTTCGAAAATTTCGAGTGATCAAGGAAGTAGAAAATTCCCAATATGAAGAGCCATACACAAAAATAGAGGGGGTTGAACCAAGTATAATGACGGAGATTCTTGAAAATATCCCAAGCTTGATCTCTCAAGAGAAAAAAAATATATATAATAAAGGAAATTAGAAAGGAGAAAATCTATTTAGCACTTGAGAGTTTAGAGCTAAACTTGGATGGATTTTCAATCCATTTAGAACTTGAGAGTTTGGAGCTAAACTTGGATGGATTTCCAATCCATTTCATTAGATTTTGTTGGAACACAATCAAACCAACCTCAAGAGAATGATACAATCCATGCAAAAAACTTGCAGAGTGGGTTGCAACATGAACTTAACCTTTCTCACCTTTGTTGCAAAGGAAATTATTCCCTATTTCCTTATGTAATGGCTCATGAAATTTTTTAACCAAGGTAATTGAAAATAGATTGAAAAGTACCCTCTCCAAGGTAATTTTGGAAATTCAAAGTGGTTTTATGTAGAAAAGGCATATTGTGGACTAATGATTTTAGTCAAAAAGGCCATCCACTTTAGTTAGGAAAACAAAGAACAAGGTATGATTGTAAAGTTAGATATGTTATATATAGTTGATGCTTTTAATAGAGTGAGACATTATTTTCTATTTAATGTCATGCATAGGTTTGCATTTTAGTCCTCTTTTATTCAATGGATCTCCATATGCATATGAAATCCCTAGATTACCCTTCATGTTAATGGAAACCCATCAAATTTCTTCAAACTAAGTAGAGGGTTGCACTAACGTTGCCCCCTCGCCCCTCTCCTCTACATCATAATGGTTGGATCTCTTAGCAGGAAATTAGGTACATAAAGAAGAAAAGGAAACTTTTTAGGGAAAAGGATCATTAGGGGAGTGAAAAACATCAACCACTCAATGTTTTGATGATGCTCTTCTTATTATAGAGGCATCCACAATCATTATAGCCAAGTTCAAAGAAGAATTGGATGTTTTTGTCAAAGGCTCCAAGGACAAATAAATTATAATAAGAGCCAAATATTTGGTTGGAACAATAGCCAAAGCTCCAAGATATATCAAGGATTTTACTGATTCCTCATCAAGAAACCTAGTTTTCTTTCAAGTACTTGGGGATGGAAATTGGATTATCAAACCCTTCATCCCAAGTTTGGTAGAGTGTGATAGGGAAAATAAAATATAAACTTAATTGTTGGTGGTCACAATGGCTAATCCTAGCTAGAATAATAATATTAATCAACTTTTAACTTTCAACCTTCCCCATCTTTCAATGCTTAGCAATTCATGCATGAATGGGTATCTCTCTTTAAATGGCTCAAGAAATTAGGGGGTTTATTTGGCAAGGAGAGAAGACTGTAAAAAAATTCCATTTAATTAATTGGAAATTTGTCAAGGCTACCAAGGGATATGGAGGTTTAGGGGTAAAATATCCAACAATTATGAATGCATTCATGGGGTCAAAAGTCATATGGAATCTAATTACAAGAGAAGTGGACTGGTGGAAAAATTTTTATGCAAAAAATACTTTTTTAGCGAAAGGTTTATATGTTTCAAAAGGCCTTTAAGTATAAAGAAGGGATCCACAATTTGGAATCCCATCAAAATAACAACTTTTATCATCCATTCCAAGCTCACACGGATCCTATGTAATGGGAAATCCATCTCCTTATGGTTGGACACCATAATGGGGAAATCACCTCTAGGAAAGAATTTGGTTCTTTTACCTCTAAAAGAATGTATGGATGCCCAAAATTCGCAGATTTTATACAACATTTCCAAATGATCTCTCAGACATTGGGTGGGTTAGGATCTTAGGGACCCTCTAATTCATCTACAACTATTGTTAATATCCCTCTCAGAATCTCTTCAAGAGCGCACCCTAAGGACTCCTCCTTCTACAATACTGTTATAGACATATTTGGGCACTACAACCCCAATCATACATGTCCATAAACCAAGGGCTTCTAAGTCCCTAAAGGTGTTGTTTCATACACTAAAGGAGCAAGGTCAGCTGATTACATCATCTCCCAGAAGTTTTCCATGAAAAACTACTTAGAACTGGTCAAAGTAGGACCATACAAACTGCCCAATGCAAAGGGTGTGATGCATCTCACCTGCCACATGAAAAAAGTGCGATGCATACTCGAAAGCCCTTCTATAGGGTGCGATGAGTGAGAGCAGACAAATGGCACAAGAAGTTTGCTAAGTGGAGAACCTGAGAATCTTCTAGAAGCTGCTCATTTGACACTTGCCTCCCTGAGTTCGCCCAAGGATGAGTAAGAGATCATGAAATCTCCAAGTGGAACCAAGAACTATCAGAGAGATGACACTAATCAAAATCCCAGAAGCTGACTCACCCCCCTACAAATATCTATAAATGGATCCCTCATCCTAGAGATCCAAAGGTTGGAATTTGGTAATTTGCAAAGAGGTGTTGCTGGTTTCTCTTTGAAGACATTGTTGGGTGATCTTGCTTTGTGTGAGGTGAAGAGGGCTTTCAAGCTAGGAGGATGGTGCTGGGTCAGACCAAGTGGTTGTAATCCTCTCTTCTACTACTTTTACTAATAAAGCTATTTGAGTTTTCCTCCATATTCTTGTGTAATCTCTGAATATTGTGTTGATATATGCATTTGTATGGTCAATATATATCTGATCCTATATTGTTTACAGTGAAAGATCTCTATGCTTTGATGGTATTATGCTGTTGTGAATCTACAGGTGCTCTTTGAAGCGGGACAAGTAAGGAAGCAGTGGCAAGATTCTGTCAAAGGGGAAAGGAAACAAGAAAGGAGCCAAGTGGAAGACTGAGGTTGGTACTCTCTGCTTCTTTCTCATCTCTCTCTCGTAAAGGAAAAACAAGTAACTTTAATCTGTTTGTTTCTAAGATAGCTACCCGTCTTAGTGGGACTAGCAGCTCTGCATAGATACTAGATTTCCCAGTAACAAAATGGTGACTCCGCTGGGGACCGATTAGTTTGATTGCTTGTCTCTATTTGTTTGATTCATAAACCTCAGACGGAGCCTGAAGTTAAGCCAGCTAGCCTTCGAACTGCATTTTCTATGCAAGTGCAAAGTAGATCAACGCTGTTTCAGTCAATCTCTGGGTTTGTTTATGAACTGAACAATTGACTTGCAAACATCCTAAGTGCCCTAGAGGTAGCTTGAGTAACCTCATTAGATCAGCCCCTGTACTTTGTAGTTACTGACTATCATTTGCTCGGCCTAAATCCCTGAACTAAACTGCAAACTGTGACCAAAAACCAAGTTAAAGTCTCATCCCTGGACCATCGCACCCTCTCTTCTTGGCAATCTCGATTCATCGCACCTCCCGTTACCTAGCAATGAGCAGTTTTACATGAAGTTCAAGCTCGTTAAAAAATAAATCTAGCAACGAGCAGTTTTACGTGAAGTTCAAGCTCGTTAAAAATTAAACCTAACAATGAGCATATGTTCCACCAGAGTTTAAGCTCATTAAAAAATGAACCCACCTCAGGTAAATAACCATCGTGAATAATTATCATCAACTTTTGAGCCTTGGTCGTGTTCTTACCATCACCTCCACTCTGTTTTAGCCGATCATTCACCTCCATTTGATTGTTTACCCCTTTTGAGGAACAGCTGCGATGAGTGATCCTATTAGCCACTTTCTTTACACTGTCGTGATTTGAAAGTTCCAAACCTTACCTGGAACCAGCTGCTATTTGAAAACATCACTCGTTCCTCAAAAAACGAGTCTCCTTTAAGCTCTTTTCATCTAACTCGTAAAATATGAAAAGATTGCCGAGCAATTGGCCTCTCCAGCTCGTTAAAGTGATTGGAAGTGCTATCCCTCCTCTAGATTTTAATCTTTTTGGACCTGAGGGATTATTACACAAAAAGATCGAGCGTTTGTCTTGTTCAGCTCGTTAAAACTATCGAAAAGTCATCCCTTTCGCATTGTTTTATACTTTTTCGGACTTAAGGGGTTATATTACGAAAAAGGAATATTGGAGTCTTCTTTCCGTCTCTTTTCAAACTCTCTAAAATTGAAAAGGACCGAGTTATCCTTGTCGTTAAACTCGTTAAAACAATAGCGACAAACTTTTCCATTCAGACAAGAGTGACTTTCACTGTTGCTAGGCTCGTTAAAACATAGCAACGGGTTTGCCCAAAGGAAAAATTATAGAACAAGCATATGTTATCCTCCTCAAGCTTGACAAAAATAAAGAGGTACTGGTCAGAAATCACTGGGGAAAATTGGGAAGAAAACTTGACGAAACTTTATTGGTAGCAGGTCGCTCTTG
This sequence comes from Pinus tabuliformis, assembly GCA_031772625.1. Taxonomy (NCBI): domain Eukaryota; kingdom Viridiplantae; phylum Streptophyta; class Pinopsida; order Pinales; family Pinaceae; genus Pinus; species Pinus tabuliformis. Next base: position 907,194,834 of record CM062811.1, read on the forward strand.
AACATGACACTTTCACTCCATCACCATGATTGAGTCGGGTTGGGTTATTCCGTTCATCGATCATATCACCATTGGTCCACCGTACCATCCACTTTTGGGGTTAACGCTACCAATCCATTTCAGTGTCGCCGATATGTTCAAGAGAAGTCGCTTAGAGAATTCACCTACCCAGCTTGTGTCTCATCCGCTACAATACCTTCACGCTTCATCCTTTCATGACCGCCACCCCGAACCTTGTATCATCAGATCGTTTTCACCTCCACAAAATCATTTGCTCCGTTCCCTGTCGTAGATGTGGGATCCATTAATTCCCTCCTATGATGGGTCACTTCTTGTCGACATCAGCTCATTATCCAAGAAGCTGACCAAGGGACAACCCTTCCAGTACTTTTATGCTTGCATGCCTCAATGGCAAGTTTCTCACTTCCGGTAACAGGTTTACACTAATGGCCTTCGATCGAAATACTTTGCGTGGTGTTCGACATCAACTCATGTATTCACACCACGTGAATTGTACTGCAGTACCTTGAGGGTCATCATCATTATCGGTGATGCCTCTCGCGTCTATTAACAGCTTACATCATTGGCTGGTAATCATGCGATGTCTTTCCATGATCGACATCAGAACATCTATTCACATGGATCGACTTGTACTTCAAGCGAAGATTGAACGAGTTTTGAAGACCCCGGATCTAGTTTCATCCATCTAGGCTATGATATATTCAGGAAAATAAAGACATCAAATGTACATCATTACTGCATAGATAATCATCCAAACTAAGGGATGATGGCTCTACCAGAATCATCAGTCTACACACAGACGATTGTCTGTCCTATGTACATGAAAATGAATTTATCAAGTTGAGCATGGGAATGCCCACCTCATCTAGATCATGAAAATATTATGAAGATAATGTATTGTATTTTATCTTATTGCAAGTCACCTTCCAGTGCGAAAAACCTCAGATCCTCACTATAAAGCATTTCACCCGACATCAAAAGATTTACGACCTCATGCTTTAGGGGGCAACTGTTATAGACATATTTGGGCACTGCAACCCCAATCATACATGTCCATAAACCAAGGGCTTCTAAGTCCCTAAAGGTGTTGTTTCATACCCTAAAGGAGCAAGGTCAGCTGATTACATCATCTCCCAGAAGTTTTCCATGAAAAACTACTGAGAACTGGTCAAAGCAGGACCATACAGACTGCCCAGTGAAAAGGGTGTGATGCATCTCACCTGCCACATGCAAAAAGTGTGATGCGTGCTTGTAATCCCTTCTGTAGGGTGCGATGAGTGAGAGCAGACAAATGGCACAAGCAGTTTGCTAAGTGGAGAACCTGAGAATCTTCTAGAAGCTTCTCATTTGACACTTGCCTCCCTGAGTTCGCCCAAGGATGAGTAAGAGATCATGAAATCTCCAAGTGGAACCAAGAACTATCAGAGAGATGACACTAATCAAAATCCCAGAAGCTGACTCACCCCCCTGCAAATATCTATAAATGGATCCCTCATCCCAGAGATCCAAAGGTTGGAATTTGGTAATTTGAAAAGAGGTGTTCTTGGTTTCTCTTTGAAGACATTATTGGGTGATCTTGCTTTGTGTGAGGTGAAGAAGGCTTTCAAGCTGGGAGGATGGTGCTGGGTTAGACCAAGTGATTTTAATCCTCTCTTCTACTACTTTTACTAATAAAGCTATTTGAGTTTTCCTCCATATTCTTGTGTAATCTCTGAATATTGTGTTGATAAATGCATTTGTATGGTCAATATATATCTGATCCTATATTGTTTACAATGAAATATCTCTATGCTTTGATGGTATTATGCTACTGTGAATCTACAGGTGCTCTTTGAAGCGGGACAAGTAAGGAAGCAATGGCGAGATTCTGTCAAAGGGGAAAGGAAACAAGCAAGGAGCCAAGCGGAAGACTGAGGTTGGTACTCTCTGATTCTTTCTCATCTCTCTCTCTTAAAGGAAAAACAAGTAACTTTAATCTGTTTGTTTCTAAGATAGCTACCCGTCTTAGTGGGACTAGCAGCTCTGCATAGACACTAGATTTCCCGGTAACAAAATGGCGACTCCGTTGGGGACCGATTAGTTTGATTGCTTGTCTCTATTTGTTTGATTCATAAACCTCAGACGGAGCCTGAAGTTAAGCCAGCTAGCCTTCGAACTACATTTTATATTCAAGTGCAAAGTAGATCAATGCTACTTCAGTCAATCTCCGGGTTTGTTTATGAACTGAACAATTGACTTGCAAACATCCTAAGTGCCCTAGAGGTAGCTTGAGTAACCTCATTAGATCAGCCCCTGTACTTTGTAGTTACTGATTATCATTTGCTCGGCCTAAATCCCTGAACTAAACTGCAAACTATGACCAAAAACCAAGTTAAAGTCTCATCTCTGGACCATCGCACCCTGTCTTCTTGGCAATCTGGATGCATCGCACCTCCCATTTTCCGTAGGTGGGATGCATCCCTGTTTCCCTGTGTTACAGGTGGGATGATCAGACAAGACTAAATTTGCCTCCAGATTTTGGTTTTTTCTTCACTCTCTTCAGTTTTATTCAGGAGTTTTGTTGTCTGTGATCAGTAGACCACTATTGAAACCCCATTTCTTTGCATCATCCAACCTCCATTGTACAAAGAATTGTGAATGTTTTTATGTATTATGCACCATTTACAGTTCTCTTTTACAAAGAAGTAGCTTAATCGAACTGTTGTTTTTTTATTTGAAAGTGTCGCAAGTGTTGTTTTCAGTCAAAGAAAGGAATACTTCTCTTTTTGATGGTCAATTACACTATTACTCTTGTATTTGATCTGAATTTATAAGTATTTCAAGTGTCGAAACTAGTTTTCAATTCAAAATCGCAAAGTGTCGTCTTGCCTTTCTGTCGTTTTTTGAAAAGAAAATCGTTAGTACTGTCACTTTGAAAGAAGAGATAATTCAGATTTGTATTTAGCATTCTTTTTGTCATTCAAACATTAAGAAAGCGAAAACAAATACATGCATGTGCATTTGCATTTAGATTGCTTGTTGATTTTGATTTAGGACAGTGCATCTAGTGTGTGCTCTCTGCTCTATGTTGAAAGGATTTCGTTTCTCTTTCCTTAGTAGCTAGGATTTTCATTTCAAAAAAAATATTAAACGACTGTTTATCATCTTAGATTGCATTTTAGGATTTGTATATCTACATCACGCGGTGAACCTGAAAGGCAAATTTCTTAAGAAAGATCAACTATAAAATAAATTTAATGAACATAAAAACACTTTGGAACCTAACGCACAACATCTAGAAGTCTAGGCTAGAGACGTATTCCGGCGTCATAAAGCCTGGTAACTATCACTTTCATCGTAGGTTGGATGATTCCTCCTCTTTGAGATGGCAAGTGCTAGTATGGAATTGTGCTCCCACATACCGTCGAGTATATATTGGGAGACCACAATAGGCTATATCCTTTATCCTTAGGAAGTCGTGTCTGCCGCCCTATCGATCGTAATGCACTGAACACAGCATTCGGGAAGATTGACTGCCATACCGTAAAAAGTATTCTACAGTTTTGCGATTGGTTTGGTAATCCCTCTGTCTAGATTTCCAGAGTAGTCTCTTTCGTTCCTTTTCAGACTCCTTAAAGGAAAAGGTCCATCTGAGCACTTATCACTTCAAGCTCATTAAAAATCGAAGGTGACTAGACTCATCTTTAGCTTTTTCTCGACACTTAAAAATTGAAAAAGCAAGTTGTGTCAAAGCGTCTAAAATTCATTTAATTTGGAATAACATTTTTCCCCTCTTATTTTGAGTTGATCGAATAATCCACAATCATGGAAGAAAGTCAATCAAAACCCTGTCGTTCGCGGAGACTGACGAGTCAACCGTCTTTGACTCCGGAATGAAACCATTCCGAGCCAAGCGAACTCGTTTAACTGGGTCAAAGTCTCCTTGTTTGTTTGAAACTTGTGTTTCAACATCCTCTGAGACTCTGGTTACTCCAAACATTTCTGGTATCCCTGCCTCTACAGAAGAAGTTCTGCAGTTACAAGAGGACATTGGAACTGATCCTAGTGTAACAGTAAACACTTCGATTCCTGAACCAGCTCCATCTAGAGTTGATTCAGAAGGTGTTACCCTCCAGCACCTGTCGCTGCAGAATCTGTACCTTCTTCGGCACCAGAAATATTTTACGAACCTGACGGTCTGCCTCTTCCACCCGGATTGATTGCTATAGAAGAGATTATGGAGGATCTCCCATCCAGTATTCCATCGCATTTTAGGACTGGGATCCACCTATATCCTTCTACTTCAGAAGTTAATACCCCTTCATCGCAAGTTCCTGTAGAATCGCTGGGAAGTCTTTTGGATAGACTCGATATGTCTGGACAACCATCGACATCTAGGACTGTGTCATCCGATACAGCGGTAGCAGAACCTCCTACCACCACTTCGACTGCTAGAAGGAGTCCACCAGGGACTATTTCGACAGTATGGTCTGTTCCCGTTTGTTCATCCAGAATAGTATCTGGAATCTCTTATGTTGAATCTCAACAAATTGATCCTTCACAACAAATTCAATTTGGGCAGTCTAGTCTCCAAAGGCCAATCATTCCTTTGAGCACTGGATTGCCGCCATATGGAGGGCACTACACCCTTTCATTGTTCCCTCTGGGAGAACAACCATATGAAGGTTCACAACCGAATTCAGGTCAAATTGGAATCACATCCAGCGGTTGGGTGCCAATACTGCCTCAACAACCAAGAGTTGTATATTCAATGCAACCGAGTCTACCTGTGTCGAATATCCCCACTACACCAGCTATTGTGACAGTGCCACAAGTACAAGCATTTCCTGTTGTATGCCAACCTCAAGTTTCTCAGGTCGTTGTACAACAGCCTCTTGTCTCCATGACACAACCGCAATCGCCGAATAGTGGCTCCTTAACTGGAGCGACCCAGGCTCAAACGGGTACTATTACCCCTCATCTTGGTCAAATGTCCAGTATTGGGCAACAGCAAATGGTTTCGCAACCATGGCTGGTGCAACATCAACAACCCCAATTCCAACAAGCTTACCAAGGACCTGAGCAGCGAAACTTTGCAGGTAATGGGCAGCCGTATATTCAAAACGGTTATCACCAATCGTCTCAAATTGGTTATGCCCAACCACCTTATCAAAGTTATCAGCATCAAATACATTATGCTGGTATGCAAAGACCCACTGCTCAGGCGATCCCATCTTATCTTGGGTACGCTTCGTCGAACTTGAATCAACAGTTGCCCTTCATGGTGACTCTAGAGTTACCAGATCTAAATCGGCTAACGAACGATCCAATCACTTATGCCCCTTGGTGGCTGGTGATTCCTCATAAACTTCCGTTAGATATTCCTAAATTTAATGGAAATCCGGGTGAAGACCTGTCGAATCATGTGATGACCTTTCATCTGTGGTGTTCGTCCAACACTCTAAATGATGATTCGATTCAGCTTCACCTTTTTCAACGAATGTTAACTGGTCCGGCCGCAAAATGGTACATTGAATTGCCTAGAGCTTCATTCGATAACTTCAGTGCCCTTGCCACAACCTTTTTAACCCATTTTCAATTACCAATAAGGTATGAAATGGGAACAGAGCTTCTTACCAATTTCAAGCAAACGACGGCCACTCACATATCCAATCATATTCATGAATGGCGACGTCATCGTAGAATGGTGAAAACATATGTTCCTGATCAGCTACTAGCTAAATGGTTTATTAAGTCATTGTTACCTTCTATTACAGAAGATGTGGCAAAGGGAGGGGTCGTCACTGAAGAGCAGGTTATTGCTCATGTGCAATATCTAGACTTGATCTATACTCAGTCTGGAACGCTCTACAACAAATCCCCGATGCTCCTAGACCAGAGTTTTCCATTCCTCCTCCTCCTAAATCAAACAAAGACTCTCATGCCGGCGATGGCGTGATAGGTACGACAAGCACGAAATCGACAAAGGCTACATCTAAGAAAGCCCGTAATATTTCTGATCAAAATGCAAATGAAGAACTTCAAGCCTCGGAGGTTAATTTCGTGTCAACTGACAAAGGCAAAGAACCGAAGCAACCAGGAGGCAAGAAGAAAGGGAAGAGCAAAAAGAAGAAACAGGATGATTCGTCTCCTGAAAAATCTTCTGCAAACCCTTCTGGGAAAAAGAAACCTACTCAGCCATGCCTCATATGCGATGAGGATCATCGGATGAGAGATTGTCCATATAAAGCTGAAGTTAAGAAATTCCTTAAGAATCCAAAAGCCTCAGCAGTATTGACTGATCCATTTCCAAACCCAGGAACCAATCTGGTTGCTAATGACAATGCTTCCCCATCCCAAGTCCTTATGCTGTCCCGTTCAAAACAAAAAAATGATGCTTTTATAATGACAAAGGAATAAAGATTACGAGAATCCACAGCTGTCGAATAAAAAGGCTACTGATCAACCTAGTAGTTCGACAACAACTTCAATTGAATTTGTGCCACCCATCATTCCTGAGCTAACGATAAAGCCGCCAAAGGGAGTTGTACACAAATCTACATTTAATCCACGTGCCAGAGCGGCACAGAATTATAATATAGTATAAGACCTGGCCCAATCGCCATCCGCTATGTCGACACTTGAGGTACTGCAAAATTGCCCCTCCTAAAAGCAAGCTTTATTATAAGAAATAGGTGGGATTGACCCAATGGATTTCAATCTTGTGGCCTTTAATCATAAAGGATATGACCCGCAGTTACCAGCTCAGCTCGCTTTCCTCATTCAAGTGAAAACCCTCAACAAAACTGTTCATCGAACAATTATTGATGAGGGGGCATCTACATGTATTATGTCAATGAGTTGCTGGAAAAATTTAGGCTCACCACCCTTGTCGCGATCGTCGACAACGTTAAAAGCATTTGATGGACGAACATACACTCCATACGGGATTTTAAGTAACTTTCAAGTCGAACTGGGGGGAAAAACAGTAGAAATCGATGTTGAAGTTATCGATGGAAACCTCGATTACAACATCCTACTAGGAAGGCCCTGAATTTATGCTATGGCTGCCATTGTGTCGACATACTTCAAAAACATTGTATTTCCCTTCCAAGGGGGAATTACAATCATCGACCAACAGACATTCCTCCCCAACAGTTCGCAAGTTACGAGAAGCATTCCGATGATCCACGGAAGCTCTCAGTCGCTTCAAAATATTGGAGTAGGCCTCCTAAAGGACACTGCCTTAATGGGTACTTTCGCCCTACCACCTCCAAGTAATCTGGCGGAAGTGACCATGGTGGGAACCTACAATATGATATCTTCTATATCTAAAAAATTTGGAAGATTCTTGAACATTTTGTCAGCATGGATCATCGCCATTTTAGAAATATTGTAGCAATCAATTTTCTTGGCCTCGGGGGAGAACCCAAATCAACGATCATTGAGTGTTTGGATAGATAAGTCTAAGGAATATGGCACCTCTTCAGATCCTTGGTCGCATGTACATTCTACAGACGAAGGAATTGTTCAGTCAATGATCATAGAGGGGGCACCATGGGAAGATTACCACCATCGTTCCCATCTTCCGGATTACTGCGAAGATTATTCCAGCAACCTTAATCATCCTTCAGTTTTTGATTTTCTATCAAATACTATAAATACGGTGGATTATGAGGATAGTTCTTTTACTGTGTCAACCTCATTAAAAAATGAAACAACTCCCTTTCCAAATCGATTCTTTGATTACGATCTCATAAAATCCAAGTCGAGTATTTCAAAGATCTCGAAGGTAAACCTTCATCCCAACCACCTCATTGAATGAAATGAAGCTTGGAGGGCATGCATCTCGATTTGCGTTACTATGTTGGGGGCATGCAAACTTATAACAAGCATAGTTTCTCGTTTCAAGCTTGTGTAAACATGAAACCGAATACGAGCAATGTTTCTGCAAAGTTCAAGCTCGTTAAAAAATAAACCTAGCCATGAGTAGTTTTACGCGAAGTTCAAGCTCGTTAAAAAATAAACCTAGCAACGAGCAGTTTTACACGAAGTTCAAGCTCGTTAAAAATTAAACCTAGCAATGAGTATATGTTCCACCAGAGTTTAAGCTCATTAAAAAATGAACCCACCTCCGGTAAATAACCATCGTGAATAATTATCATCAGCTTTTGAGCCTTGGTCGTGTTCTTACCATCACCTCCACTCTGTTTTAGCCGATCATTCACCTCCATTTGATTGTTTAACCCTTTTTAGGAACAGTTTACGATGAGTGATCCTATTAGCCACTTTCTTTACACTGTCGTAATTTGAAAGTTCCAAACCTTACCTGGAACCAGCTGCTATCTGAAAACATCACTCGTTCCTCAAAAAACGAGTCTCCTTTAAGCTCTTTTCATCTAACTCGTAAAATATGAAAAGATTGCCAAGAAATTGGCCTCTCTAGCTCGTTAAAGTGATTGGAAGTGCTATCCTTCCTCTAGATTTTAATCTTTTTGGACCTGAGGGATTATTACACAAAAAGATCGAGCGTTTGTCTTGTTCGGCTCGTTAAAACTATCGAAAAGTCATCCCTTTCGCATTGTTTTATACTTTTTCGGACTTAAGGGGTTATATTATGAAAAAGGAAGATTGGAGTCTTCTTTTCGTCTCTTTTCAGACTCTCTAAAATTGAAAAGGACTGAGTTATCCTTGTCGTTAAACTCGTTAAAACAATAGCAACAAACTTTTCCATTTAGACAAGAGCAAGTTTCACTGTTGCTAGGCTCGTTAAAACATAGCAATGGGTTTGCCCGAAGGGAAAATTATAGAACAAGCATATGTTATCCTCCTCAAGCTTAACAAAAATAAAGAGGTACTGGTCAGAAATGACTGGGGAAAATTGGGAAGAAAACTTGAAGAAACTTTATTGGTAGTAGGTCACTCTTGAACATGACACTTTCACTCCATCACCATGATTGAGTCGGGTTGGGTTATTCCGTTCACCGGTCATATCACCATTGGTCCACCGTACCATCCACTTTTGGGGTTAACGCTGCCAATCCATTTCAGTGTCGCCGATATGTTCAAGAGAAGTCGCTCAGAGAATTCACCTACCCAACTTGTGTCTCATTCACTCCAATACCTTCACGCTTCATCCTTTCATGACCGCCACCCTGAACCTTGTATCATCAGATCGTTTTCACCTCCACAAAATCATTTGTTCCATTCTGTGTCGTAGATGTGGGATCCATTAATGCCCTCCTATGACGGGTCACTTCTTGTCGACATCAGCTCATTATCCAAGAAGATGACCTAGGGACAACCCTTCCATTACATTGAAGCTTGCATGCCTCAATGGCAAGTTTCTCACTTCCGGTAACAGGTTTACACTAATGGCCTTCAATCGAAAGACTTTGCGTGGTGTTCGACATCAACTCATGTATTCACACCACATGAATTGTATTGCAGTACCTTGAGGGTCATCATCATTATCGGTGATTCCTCTCGCGTCTGTTAACAGCTTACATCATTGGCTGGTAATCAGGCAATGTCTTTCCATGTTCGACATCAGAACATCTATTCACATGGATCGACTTGTACTTCAAGCGAAGATTGAACGAGTTTTGAAGACCCCGAATCTAGTTTCATCCATTCGGGCTGCGATATATTCAGGAAAATAAAGACATCAAATGTACATCATTGCTGCACAGATAATCATCCAAACTAAGGGATGATGGCTCTACCAGAATCATCAGTCTGCACACAGACGATTGTCTGTCCTATGTACATGAAAATGAATTTATCAAGCTGAGCATGGGAATGCCCGCCTCAGCTAGATCATGAAAATATTATGAAGATAATGTATTGTATTGTATCTTATTACATGTCACCTTCCAGTGCAAAAAACCTCGGATCCTCACTATAAAGCATTTCACCCGACATCAAAAGATTTACGACCTCATGCTTTAGGGGGCAACTGTTATAGACATATTTGGGCACTGCAACCCCAATCATATATGTCCATAAACCAAGGGCTTCTAAGTCCCTAAAGGTGTTGTTTCATACCCTAAAGGAGCAAGGTCAACTGATTACATCATCTCCCAGAAGTTTTCCATGAAAAACTACTCAGAACTGGTAAAAGCAAGACCATACAGACTGCCCAGTGCAAAGGGTTTGATGCATCTCACCTGCCACATGTAAAAAGTGTGATGCATACTGGAAAGCCCTTCTGTAGGGTGCGATGAGCGAGAGAGGACAAATGGCACAAGCAGTTTGCTAAGTGGGGAACCTGAGAATCTTCTAGAAGCTGCTCATTTGACACTTGCCTCCTTGAGTTCGCGCAAGGATGAGTAAGAGATCATGAAATCTCCAAGTGGAACCAAGAACTGTCAGAGAGATGACACTAATCAAAATCCCAGAAGCTGACTCACCCCCTTGCAAATATCTATAAATGGATCCCTCATCCCAGAGATCCAAAGGTTGGAATTTGGTAATTTGCAAAAAGGTGATGTTGGTTTCTCTTTGAAGACATTGTTGGGTGATCTTGCTTTGTGTGAGGTGAAGAGGGCTTTCAAGCTGGGAGGATGGCGCTGGATCAGACCAAGTGGTTGTAATCCTCTCTTCTACTACTTTTACTAATAAATCTATTTGAGTTTTCCTCCATATTCTTGTGTAATCTCTGAATATTGTGTTGATATATGCATTTGTATGGTCAATATATATCTGATCCTATATTGTTTACAGTGAAAGATCTCTATGCTTTGATGGTATTATGCTATTGTGAATCTATAGGTGCTCTTTGAAGCGGGACAAGTAAGGAAGCAGTGGCGAGATTCTGTCAAAGGGGAAAGGAAACAAGCAAGGAGCCAAGCGGAAGACTGAGGTTGGTACTCTCTGCTTCTTTCTCATCTCTCTCTCGTAAAGGAAAAACAAGTAACTTTAATCTGTTTGTTTCTAAGATAGCTACCCATCTTAGTGGGACTAGCAGCTCTACATAGACACTAGATTTCCCGGTAACAAATACTAACGATCTAATGAATAAAGTGCCAAACATGGATAGCATCACCATCTAGATTCTTCCTTTCAATTATAGAAGTCTACCATATGAAGTTGAATATGGAACCCTAAGTGTCTTCCCAAAGTTAACTTCTTTTGTTGATTGTTGGTGCAAGGGAAGGTTTTAATTGTTGAAAAATTAGGGTCACAAAGTTGAACTATTATGTCTTTCTTTGGCATAGCTTGGAGTGAGTTCTCAGTTCCTTGATTATTAGAATCCATGGAGAGATTCCATTTGCTAAGTTCAAATTAAGCTTCACAATCTGTTGCATTCATTTTATGTTATATGCAAACTCTATTTATGGGGAAATTTTATGCTCATTACATTGGCATTGTGTGTGGTTCATGCTTGTTCTTAATCATAAATTTTAGGAAACTACCATCAAAGTACTGTAATTGGCTTGATTGATGTCTTTTTGACAGTGTAAGACTCTCTATATTTCTTTAACAGCAGTGTTGTCCATAGCAACTTTACCTGATTCTTGTAAGCTTGCATGCAAAAGAGTGTCTGGGAACCTATTATGAACAATAGGAAACGTGCCCTATACCCCCTGACCATTCAAAATGAATCCAAATAAAGGGAAAATTAATAGCTTAGCATAGGGTGACTAATTGAAACAAACTTTGAGCCCTTCCAGAAATCAGAGAAATTGTAAACTACCAAATCACTAGCAAATTTTTCGAAGGAAAAAAAGGCGGAATTTCAGGACATGCCTTTCCATGTTTCTGGAATTGGAATGTAAGGAAGAAGTTGCAAACATATGAGAGGGGAAGTTTCCTTGAGCCACAGACAATTCCCACTGATATTCCTCCAATTTTTGATGTCTTGAAGTCTGTCTGAACCTATGCCTTCCATCTTTGAACACATTTGTTTTGGGTGCAACATGAACTTGAGGGGAAGGAATAAGGAGAGTAGGGAGCCAGCGTCTAGAAGGAAACCAAAGATGTAAGTGATACAAACCAATGAATACTGAAACACCTACAGAGACCAAAAACTAGCAAACATAGAACCATAACCCAACCTGAATTTTTCCATTGCAAACAACCCTTGAATGGAGCTCCTTGATTTGTCATTCCCAAGGTGTTTGGCTGGCTTATTTGCATTGAATAGTTCATATTGATAGTTATGCACATTAATACCCACTTTGTTTTTAATTTAGGGGATCATTCTAAAGTCCATTACCCTACCTTTAAATAATGTTCCATGGCATAGTGAACGAAGCTCCTTGAACTGCCATTCCCAAGGTGTTTGGTTGGCTTGTTTGCATTAAATACTTCATATTGATTGTTGTGCACATTAATATCCACTTTATTTTGAATTTAGGGGATCAGTCTAAAGTCCATCACCTCACCTTTTAATAATGTTCTAGGGCTAAAGTTCATAAGCTAACATAGCCCAATGTTTTGCCTCCTCATTCATTTCTCAATTGAAAGAATCGGATTCATTCGAAAAGAGAGAGAATGTTGTTTGATTGTGGAAAGGAGAGTCTTTCATCTATACTTTTCTTGATTTGATTAGTCAATTGGTTCTTTTATGACCATATTATTCAAAATATTTCAAAGACCCCATGCATAATAAGTGTTGTATACTAGACGCTTTGGATTTTTTGGCTGGAATTTGGCGAAAAAATTGTTGGTCAAATCTTGATTTGAGTTGTTTAAACTGTGTTTTGGACTACATATATGGATTCAACACCCTGAAAAACCCCTCGAGCACTTAGATTGTGGAGAGTTCATAACTCAAAGTTGTGTTTCCAACAAATCTCTGTCTGATTCTAGGTAAATGAGACCAGAAAATAGGTCAAAAAAACATCCAAAATGTGTAACAGATAGACTACGACTGCATAATAGGCTATCTTGTTTCCACTAGGATTATGAAGATCCCACACACATCCCGTACCTGATCTATTAAGCTTTCAAACTCATCCATAATTTTTATTTTTATTTTGGTCTTTTCATTTATGTTTGTGTGGTGGCAGTTTTCTTTATCAAACATTATATTTTGTAACAGTTGAAGCAATTGTCTGTTGCAAAATAAATGTGATTTAATAAAAAATTAATGCTTTGCGTTATCCTCGTTAGCTTTCTATATCCATTTCCTATTGTATTTTTGATGTACTGAGGTGTTTGTGTGATAATTTGGATAGGTGAAATAGGTTTTATAAAAGCAATTATTTTAGATATAACAAAAGATGTTAATGAAATAGCTAATGTCCATATATGGAATACTTGGTCCATCTAAAGTCACAGTCCCCAGTTATTCAATTGTGTAGCCTTTACTTAGTTTTTTTAGTCTAATAAACTTTTGAATTCAATTGTTTTGGTATTTTTAGTTATGTTTGTGTGGTAGCAGTTATTTGATTTTGCGACAGGAATTATATGTACGATAATTTGCTTTTCATTTTTAAATTCAATTTTATTCCTCAGAGGAAAACTTACCTGAGCTTTTGGGGCCTTTTTCCAGAAACGAAGGAAATTTTTTTTATGGATGATAAAGCTAGAAATAAGCCCTATCCCCCTTCACATACTTAAGTGAAGAATATCTTTTGTTAGTACTTAGCAGGGCCATTCAACAATCTGACTGAAGGCTACATCAGCAATATTCAATTAGTAAATAGCAACATTAGAGAAACCCCACTCAAGGGAGGAGCATGCCCACTAGGATTTGGAAAGCATGATATATTGGATGCATTATTTTGTTAAAGCCTTCTAATATAGGGGAGTTGAGCATTTCAACACAATATTGTCTCACAATGAACATATGTGGTCAAAGTTGGTCTTGCTATCTCGCTCTTTTAACAACCTCTACTCTATCTTGAGACATTTCGTTGTTTCATATTTAGTAGAAACTCCCAAAAATGTTACATAAGTGCTAAAATACTGGAATCTTTTTTAAGCTTATATGGAGGTTCATAAAAACTGGCATTAACACTTGAAAGCAAGAGATCAACAATAGGGAATGTAACCCCATGAACAACTGTTGCATTGGATCCTAGTATGAACACCGGAGCCCCTGGCTTGTTGAGGGATGCTAGATGTAAAACAGGAACATTTTTTTTCATGTATAGATGGACCACCCTCCACATCTCTTTGATTTTTGGACAAAAACCCTCCACATCTCCATGATTTTTGGATGTGAACCAATGTCTAGAAGGACTTCTTATGTGTTTAAGGTGACCACTTGGATTAAAGGGGAGTTCCTTTGATTAAACCTTTTCCACTCTATGTGATATATATCAGGTATCCCAAGGATTCAATTGACATTAATTACAAAGATGGGGTTAATAGGATCTCTTGTTAGATAGATGTAACATGCCCTACTTCTCTTTTTCTTTTGGTGATACATAGAAAAGAGTAAAGGATTAATAATTTCTTCATTAACTCAAAAAATTGTCTTTTAATCCTATTACAATACAAGATTGTGGCAAATCATACCAGGTTTCGAGGTTTATTGTCCATGAAGTATTTTCCATATTTTTTATAAAAGATAGATTCTAAACCAAGAGAAATCTACATGACATAAAACAAGATATAACTTATAAGGTGTTGAATTAGATTAAATGAGAAATTTATAAAGACCGTCCAAATAAGTTGTAGGAGGAAGGCAAAAAATGGAGCCAATACTCATAATAACCCATTTTTTTCTTTGTATCAAAACTTGCTTTTGAGGATAGGCTATTCTTCCATGATGTAATTTTAGTAACTTAGTTGAGTGATGAGACTTAGGCCTAGTTGATTTGATCCAATAGTTATTATATATGTAAGTTTATTACAATGAGGTGGGTGAAAGATTATCACTCTCCTAACTCATAAAATATCTCTATCCACCAATTTTATACTCTTGTATATACCTAATATAATATAAAGTGTACAGTTTTATTTTCTCTCCCACTTTCCTTCTTGTACGATTGTTCTCATTGCTCTTTCAATTCATGCACATATCAATCAGGTTTATTTTCTTGTTTCTATTATAGTATGAGTTTTGTTTTGGGTTGAGGTATTATTTTGAATTTTCTCATAAAATGTATTCCTATTTATTCAGTTTAACTGTCTTGCATTCAATTCTTTCAATGAGTGGGTATTGGATAGAGGATCCACAGACAGAACATAACAATGCTTTGCATACCTTTTCTTGTCACAAGTATGTGATTTGTCTAGGTCTAATTCATTTTCTTGTTTATGGAAGTATCATCCTAAATTTGTATGATGTATGTGGAAACTTGAAATGTTATATCTCTTTATGTGGAGGTACTTCAACATTGAAATGAAAATGGATTTCTTAAAATAGGATATAAGAAACTGCATATCCATTTATTCTTCTTCAAATTCATTGTAAAGAAGAGAGTTTTCCTCTAGTATTTTTACCATTTTATTTGGTAGAACGCATGGTAGAGAATGATGCACTGCTCCTTTTCTCATTATGTTTGGAATTTATATTGATTGACTGAGTGTTTTGTGTAGCTTCATTGTTGTTTGTTTTATACCAATAACTTCATTTCTATTTTCCGTAGTTACCAATATAAATTAAGCTTCATTATACCAATAGAAATTAAGCTTCATTGTGTAGCTTCATTGTTTGTTTTATACCAATAGCTTCATTTTTGTTTTATATGAATAGTTAGTTTTGTGTAGCTTCATTGTTGTACAATGTTGATCATAAGAGAGTATTAATTCTTATGGTTTATGGAAAATATGGATGAGCATTAGGATCTGGAGATATTGGGGTTGTTTTTGTTTTTGAAACGAATATTTTTTAGGATGTAAATGAATATGAAATAAGAAAATCAAGTGGGTACATTTGGTTAAATACATTGGAAGGGTGTATAAATGACATAGTTTTAGAAACAATTCCAAAATGCCATTTGTTTGGCATATATGACATTTTTAGTAGGTATGTGGAGATAATATGTGAAAATGATACTATGGAGTACAACTAGTTAATGATGGACTTATTTTATTTTTTTGACTCACAAAGGAGAGGCAAGGCCAAGATGAAATCAATCAATCATTATGTTAGTAGGAGGTTTACTTCCTATGGACCCAATGATCATGGCATATTGGGGCTTGTTACCCACCCACATGTATGGGTAATCATATGAGAATTTTTTTCCTATGATGCAATTTTCTAGCTAGTTGTCATACATTATTTATTATATGTTGTCTTTTTATTTCCATTTGTTTTCACAAGATATCTACAATTTGATATTTTTAGATTGTAACTTAATTGACATGATTGTTATTAAGTTCCCAAGGTGTTCTTTTTCTATGGTGATGTTTTATTTGTTTTGTTTACACAGGTCATCTAGCCACATAGTGGCCACTATCGCCCAACTGAAGAAAACTTGTTTGAGTTTATTGCTTTTCTGGGGAAAAATGGCATTGACATAGCTGATGTTCAGGTATATGTAGTATAAATTATTTATAGTCTACTTTAGTTTATATTCCAGTGGTCATCGTATTTCAGGTCTTATACTCTGTTTTGTATCTTCTTTCATTTCAAAAGAGGAACTCAATATTGATGGTGAAAAATAGGAATTGAAGAAAGAAGAGAACAATAACACTGAAGTGACACATGCAGAAAGATGGAGAGGGAAGAGAATATGTCTAGTGATACCCTTAAATACAATATCTCGCATGAAACACACATATAGAGACTGGTGATCAAGTCTTCAGAGTTGGTGAATTCACCTACAATGCCTTGGCAACACAATGATAATGTTTTAAAGTAATGAAACAATATTTCATGTGTAAATTGTAGTCTAACCAATATTAAGTTGGAAATTTATATTGTAATACTTGACATTTCATATAATATATTTTATGTGGTTGAAATTATTTATAGTTGCACTTGATTTTATTTAGTATTGTAATTAACATATGTAACTTTGTGTTTCCATATTAGATGAACATGCACATTGTATGACATTTTTTTTTAATTTAGTCGCAAAATCATACTAAATTTATATTGATTAATAATGAACAAATAAAATCAATCTAAAACTACTAAATTAATAGTTTATATTGATTAATGATGAACACAAATAAAATGAATATACAACTAAATTAGTCATTTATAATAATTATTAACAAAAGTAAATGAAATGAATATAAATTACTAAATTAGCTCACTATAATTTTGACATCGTAAAAGGCTAGGAAGGTCAGTATTGCGACAAAGATTATGAAACTGGGATCTAATGTGGTTGTACGCAGGGCACTCTAAGAGGAAGTGGTTTTCATCCTCAATGTTCCTATTCTCATAGAGATGGCAGATCCTTTCCATCTATGGTGTTTTAGGAACTGCCCAACCACCTGTTTCACTATGGAGCTCATGAAAAAATATTATTAACCCTGATATTAATATTAATATTATATATATTATTATTAAATCTAATATTCATATTAATATATTATAATAGTAATATTATTAAATTTAATAGCTTTGGATTAATGCAATATTAAATTTGTTATAGTATAATATATATTAAAATATCATGATATATATTAACTCTAGATATACATGGGAGGGAAGAACAAAGACATAGAGTGATAGAGGTGGAGAGATAGGGGGAGTGACAAGGGAGAGATGGAGATAAACTGAAGGATATGGGAGAGGAGAAATCAAGAGGGAGATGAGTGAGAGATGTAGAGAAGGGTAAGAGAGGGAAACACAAAGATGGATGGGGAGAGAGAGAAGGAGAGAGGGAGGGAGATAGTGAGAGGATTGAAGAGTGGAGAGAGAGAGAGAGAGAGAGAGATGGGGGAAGAGAGAGGAAGGTAGGAGAGAAAGGGAGAGAAAGGAATTGCAAGAGAGGAGGAGAGAGGGAGGGAAGAAGAAATACATAGAGAGTGAGAAGTGGTGAGAGAGGGAGTGACAAGGGAGAGATGGAGAGAGAGAAAGAGTATGCTTAGGGGTGAGATAAAGAGACAAAGAAAGAGAGATATAGAGAAGGTGGGCAGAGAAGGAGAGAGGGATGGATATAGTAACATAGTTGGAGAGAGAGAGAGAGAGAGAGATGGGGGAAGAGATAGGATTCGAGGGAAGAAAGAGAGAGAGAGGGAGGATTGGAGAGAGATAGAGAGAGAGAGAGAGATAAGGAGAGACAAGACTTGAGAGAGGAGGAGAGTCATGGGGGAAGAGAGAGGATTGGAGGGAAAAGAGAGAGTGATGGGGGAAGAGAGAGGGAGGTAGGAGAGAAAGGGAGAGAGAGAGGATGTATGAGAGAGCAAACTTGAGAGAGAGGAGGAGAGAGGGAGGGAAGAAGAAATACATAGAGAGTGAGAAGTTGAGAGAGAGAGGGAGTGACAAGGGAGAGATGGAGAAATAGTGTGTATCTTTGGAGGTGAGAGAAGGAGACAAAGAAAGAGAGGTGGAGCGAATGGGGGAGAGGAGGAGAGAGGAGAGAGGGAAGGATATAATAACAGAGTTGAAGGGTGAAGACAGAGAAAGAGATAGAGAGAGAGAGGATGTCAGAGAGTGCAGAGAGGGAGGGAGAGAGAGAAGGATTTGGAGGGGGAGAGAGGGAGGTAAGAATAAAGAAATACAAAGATAAAGGTGGAGAGAGAGAGAGAGGGAGTGATAAGAAAAATGTATGGAAAAGGAGAGAGGACAACAAGAGGGAAGAGAGGTAGAAGCGGAGGAGAGGGAGAGAAGGGGAAGAAAGAGAGAGAGGGAGGGAGAGGAGGAGGGAGGGATAGATATATAGATTGGAGAAAGAGCATGTATGTTTTGGGGGTGATATAGAGAGACAAAGGGATATAGAGATATATATGGAAAGTGAAGAGAGGGAAGCAGAGAGAGATGAAGAGAGAGAGGGAGGGACAAAGTGATTGATAGATATCGAGTGAGAGACCACATGTGTTGGGGGGTTTGAGATAGAGAGACAAAGAAGGATAGATGGAGGAATATATATATATATATAGAGAGGGGGAAGAGAGGGAAGAATATTTATTGCACTACATGCATTGATTTTAGTTTATATGGTGATTTCTAGTCCTATTTCATTGCTTGCACTAGATGCATTGATTTCAATGTAAATGATTTCTAATCCTATTTGATTACTTTGAATAAATGCATTGATTTCAGTGTAGATGGTGATTTCTAATCCTATTTGATTGCTTACACTCAATGCATTGATTTCAATGTAGATGTTGATTTCTAATAATATTTGATTGCTTGCACTAGATACATTGATTTCAATGTAGACGATTTCTATTTCTATTTTATTGCTTGCACTAAATCCATTGATTTTAGTGTAGATGGTGATTTCTAATCCTATTTCATTGCTTTCACTATATGCATTGATTTCAGCCTAGATGTTGATTTATAATCCTATTTCGTTACTTGCACTATATGCATATTTTTTAGTGTAGATGTTGGTTTATAAACCTATTTTTTGACTTGCACAAGATGCATTGATTTGAGTGTAAATGTTGATTTCTAATCATATTTGATTGCTTGTATTACATGCATTGACTTCACTGTAAATGTTGTTTTCTAATCTTATTTATTTTCTTGCATTAGATGCATTGATTTCAGTGTAGATGTTGATTTCTGATTTGATGTAATTGGATGTATTATGGTACATTAATTTTAAACTGATTGGATTAATATTGTGCATTGATTTCAATGTAAGCATAAAATATTATTGACGATGTACATTGATTTTTGTGTTATAGTAATTCAACCTATTAATATTCGAGAGAAAGAGAGACAAGGTATGATGTTTACTATAATATCTCGAGCTAAAGATTTAAATGGTTTATGATTTAACCTGTCCTTTTCATATAATCGATATGAAAAGACGACAAAAGTAACAAGGGTGACAATAAAAATAGTAGAAGAAAATAGTTTGAGATTAATCACCTATTTGTAATTTACTATATTCTTATTATTCACATTTTCTATCATTCAACACTATTACATTGTCACTTTACATTCAAAATTTTAATTTCATCATTTTTCATCATTAAAGTTATTCACAATATTTATCATCTCAACAAACTAAGGTAACTAAGAAAATTTAAAATTAAAATGACCAGATTAATCTGAGACATATTTAGCATATTTAAAATATTATATTAATATTAGATGATTTTACATATTATTGATAAAATCAATCATTTGTTCGTTATATTTTCTTTGGCCTCACACGACTAAAACCAACCTAGAATTCACCTTAATTAATTAGTTTGACATTTTAGATGTGAGATTCATGGTTTTTTTAAGTATCATTATTTATATTAAAATCTCATTAATAAACAACTTTATTGACCAAAAACCACTTCTTTTAAAACTAACATATATTCCATATTTCAAATATAATATCAATATACATTATATTTGATTTCTAAATCCAAAAAAATAAATAAGCTTTAGAATTATTTCATAAATGTATTTACTTTTATTTTATTACTAAAAGATACATCCTTCCTACTCAGAAAAGGAAGTTTTTAGAAAAACATACATTGTCTATCTACCTTCAAGTGGGACCCATTAAAATCAACTTTGCACTATTGTTGCAATGTGCCTAACTTCTTGTCCTCCTACACAAAAACTTTTCTATTTCACACATACACACTTATTTATCCCCACTTTATCTATTCTTTCTCTTCTTACCTCTATTCCTACTTCCTTCTAAACACTAATTACCTATAACATCTACTTTGCATGTACATGTAGATAATCCTTCATAAATATTAATATATCCCTAATCACCTATATGTGAATCACTTATATGTGTTTTTTATAGGTCATCTCCTTAATCACATATATGTGCATCACTTATATGATTTTTATATATGTCTATCACTAGAGAAAAACAACATTCTCAATTCATTTTGCATATATATGATTAGGTTATTTCCTAGTTTTGTAATAGTGTTATCATCTGTTTACACACTTGCATGCATACTCTACTCATATTAGCACATTGGTTATTACCGAACATGTGCCCTTCTTGTTAATTTTTCTAATTAAGAATATTAATTAAATTAATTCTATTTTATAATCATGTGTGACAAATGGTGCTTCAATAGTTAATTAAAATCATATTAATTAATTAAACTAGTTTAATGGAGTCCTGAATTAATTCTATTTTATAATCATGTGTGACTCATGGTGCTTCAATAGTTAATTAAAGTCATATTAATTAATTAAACTAGTTTAATGGAGTCTTTAATTAATTCTATTTTATAATCATGTGTGACTCATGGTGCTTCAATAGTTAATTAAAGTCATATTAATTAATTAAACTAGTTTAATGGAGTCCTTAATTAATTCTATTTTATAATCATGTGTGACTCATGGTGCTTCAATAGTTAATTAAAGTCATATTAATTAATTAAACAAGTTTAATGGAGTCCTTAATTAATTCTATTTTATAATCATGTGTGACTCATGGTGCTTCAATAGTTAATTAAAGTCATACTAATTAATTAAACTAATTTAATGGAGTCCTTTTGAATGTGGGATTCATGGTTTTATTAAGTATTATTATTTGTATTAAAATCTTATTAATAAATAAACTCATAGATGTACGTACTTCACACTACATCCTTCCTAAAGTCATGAAGAGAAAATTTAAAAAAATATACTATTTTCTATCTACTTACAAGTGGGACCCATTAAAAATATTAATTAAATTAATTCTATTTTATAATCATGTGTGACTCATGGTGCTTCAATAGCTACTTAAAGTCATATTAATTAATTAAACTAGTTTAATAGAATCCTTTTGAATGTGAGATTCATGATTTTATTAAGTATTATTATTTGTATTAAAATCTTATTAACTCCACAAACAACCACTTTTAAAAAAAAAAAATTATATTTTATATTTCAAATATAAAATAAAAATATACTTAAATAAAAATAAATAAACTCATAAATGTACTTACTTCATACTATATAACACGATCCCCTTCTGCTTTATCTCCACCAATTCATATTATTTCTGTGAATTATATCGACGAGTTATTGTTTTCTTTAGTTATGGCACGAGCGACCCTGTTTCTATTTCTGTTCGTGGCAGCCTTGTGGGCTTTATCGGTGAATGCCTCTCCTGCTGGATTCACAGACAAAGACCTGCAGTCTGAAGAAACTCTGCGACTCCTTTATCATAAGTGGGTGCTTCAGCATGGCTCAACCAGAAATGCATCGGATGAGCGATTCAAAATATTTGTAGAAAATGTGAAATACATCGACTCTGTCAATAAGAAGAATCTTACGTACCATCTTGGATTGAATCAGTTTGCAGATATGACTGACCAAGAATTCGTTCGGGCCACGACCTGCGTTAAGAATAGGAGATACAGTGGAGACATGAGTAGAGTGAAGAATGGATCATTCATGAACCTGTACGCGCCACGAACTGTGGATTGGAGACTGAGTGGAGCAGTAACTCCAGTGAAGGATCAAGGGAATTGCGGTATGTATGATGAGAGAAATAGTTTCAATTAAGAAACTTTAGGTAAATGGTAGCTAAGGATCAGGTTCCATTTAGATACAATTGACAGAACATAGAAGTACTGGAAAATTTGTATAGAAAGACAGACCAGGGGATCTGGTGATGAGTAAGTTTTTGAATTTAGGAACGGAAATGTGTGGCGAACATAGTCCACACGAGATCAATACATTTTGTTATGCCAATATTCTTTTCTAAATTGCCATGCCGATATTCTTGATACCCAATATCATTTTCTAATATCATTTTCTATTTTTTTGGCCTTGCAGGAAGTTGTTGGGCCTTTGCAGCTGTAGCTGCTATAGAGGGTCATCACAAGATAAAAGGAAATAGGTTGATGACCCTCGCGCCGCAGCAGTTGCTTGACTGCACTGGCAGAAGTGCCGATTCAGCAAACGATTGCAACGTAGGGAACAGCCTCGATGCCTTCGTGTATGTCGAATTGAGACGGAATGGCATAATTAGTGAAGATTACTATCGTTACGAGGGGATGAAGCTACCGTGCGAAGACGGAGCGGTACAATAATAAGGATACATACTAAGATGGATTTGTGCATTAAGATAGTTAGATTCAGTTGAGATGGAGTTTAAATGGGTTAGGATTTGTATAGTTAGATTCCATTGAGATGGAGTTTAAATGGATTAGGATTTGGATTGGTTTTCTACTTTCTAATTATTTTAAATTTTGAAGTGGTTTTCTACTTTCGTTTATGAGAGGCTTTAACTTTTTACAACTAACCATATTCAGAATATTAAATTGTATAGACTCTATATAATTAGGCAAACAAAATATT
The DNA here is from genome assembly GCA_031772625.1 of Pinus tabuliformis. Classification (NCBI taxonomy): domain Eukaryota; kingdom Viridiplantae; phylum Streptophyta; class Pinopsida; order Pinales; family Pinaceae; genus Pinus; species Pinus tabuliformis. The sequence goes on from CM062811.1 coordinate 907,218,130, forward strand.
TTAGAAATTTTGTTAAAAAATTACTAAAAATATAATTAGTTTTTTTAAATAACAATATATTATTTATAATAATAACTTCATCTAATTTGTAAGACAATTAAATCATTGTTTTGTTTTGTTTTGATATAGCTTCCTAAGGGAGTAACTATTACGGGTGTCCGGTGGGCTACTAATGAAGATTTACTCAAACTAGCAGTAGCTAGGGGACCTGTAGCTGTAGTGGTAAACTTTGGCCATCCGGATGTCAGAGCTTATACGGGTGTAAGTGGTTATGATTTCTTATATTGTTATTTTTGAGAAAAAATAAGAAAGAGATGAATAATCTAGCAAGTGTAACTAACAGAATTTTGTTTGTTTGTTGCGCAGGGAATATTTAAGGGTTATTGCGGCTCAGTGATTAACCATTCAGCTGTAGTGGTTGGATATGGAGAGGAAAACACTAGGTGTTGCAAAGAAAAATATTGGATAATAAAAAATAGTTGGGGAACGACATGGGGAGAAGGTGGATACATGAGAATTCAACGAAGCGATGGAGAAGGCAAGGGAAAATGCAATGTTGCCTATAGGGGCTTGATCCCATACTGAATTAGATGTTGATCACATTATCAAATAATGATAGCAATTGGCTTGACAAAAGTTTGGCAAATTACTATACAATAGTGTGAAAATTTACCCTTTATTTTATTAAGCATAGGTAAAATAAATTCTTAATTTATTTTGTAGAATTTTAATACTTCACTTATATTATTGTATTGCATTATTGGTAATATATTAAAATAATTTTAATTAGAAATTTTGTTGTGTTTTTGTAAATTTTAAATGGAAGTATGAAAAGAATAAAATGATGAAAACTATTCACGTCAGTTCTAAATTTAGATTTATTTTCAAAAACAAATTAATTTAGCTCTATATTTCATTTATGTATTTTTTTGTTATTTTGTTTTATTTTCAATTCATTTAAAAATATATTTATAATTTTATGACAAATAACTTGCTATTTCCCGTAGAGGTGCTATAGGGGTAGATCACAGGTAAATTTAAATTTAACAACATGTATGTGGTAGATCTCATGTAAATTTAAATTTAAATGTCTATTTACCAAATATAGATAATATATGCATAATAGTATGCAAAGAAGAATGTGGAAAATGTGTGGACATAAAAGCTAGGAAAATATGTAGTTTTTCTTGTAAAGAAAATATGTAGTTTTTCTCTTAGAATGATTACATGTAAATCTTGTGTGTTAAATGCCAAGTCACTTGTCATTTTCTTGAAAAGGGATATGTGCTTAATTGCCTTGTGATACTAGCTAATTTCTAAGTTTCTTGTGAAATAATTATTATGCATTGCATGCAGGATAGAAATAGCTAATGATGTGCTTCTAGGCACATAGATATTCATTTCTAACTTTCTGGAAGAAAAGCGTATGTTTTATATACACATAAATATAGTTTCTTTTTAGAAAAAGTGTGCATACTTCATGTATGAAAATGATGGCTTTTATGAGAGATCTCTTGAAAATAAAAATAGAGATTCTTTCCTTAAAAGACACATATGAATAGTGTTCATACAAGAACAAGAATCCATACTTGTTTCATGAAAAGATTATGTGCATTGAAGTAAAAGTAATTTGTGTTAGGAAAACACATGTCGCATGCACATAAGGGTAGCTATTGTGACATAGGAAATATGATTTGGTGTGTACGTAGAGGAAGTATTATGTTGACTTTCTTGTAAATAATAATAAACGATGTTAACTTTCTTGGAAATATTAATCTCTTGAAAAGAGTGTCTTGCTAGATGAGTTGGATTGATTTCCTGATTTTAGTGCATAAAGGGTTAAGTTAACATTGTTATTGTTTCTTGATTTTTAAGCGTAAAGATGGGTATCTATAGTAATTTCTTGAAAGAGAAGCATGAGAAACTTATGTATAGTAAGATAGAGAAATGAGGTTATAATGATTTCCTTTAAGAAAGAAGTATGTAATTTGTTACATGAAATGAAGGTAGTATTCTAGAGAAGAGAATATAGCATACATCAAAGAAGGGCTATTATGATAAGTTATGGGATGCACTAAGGAGTAGCCATTGCGTTATAGAGGTATGTTCTTTGTATGGATAGAACTATTGAGCCATATTTCTTTAGGAAAATGATATGTGATTACTTTATGCTAACGTAACTATTATCTTAGTTTCTTGTTGAATGAGATGTGTAAGTACACGAGATTTGTGTTAGCTTTCATTAGAAAGGGTATACATACGCATGCAGGAAAAGACAACAAGTTGTGTTAGTTTTCTTTACATGTTTGCAGGCATCAAAAGTAATAGCTAAAGAACTAGCTCTTTTGATAAAGTTTATGTAAATTTTCATGTAAGGAGATTATAACTGATGTTGTAGTTAGTCCCTTCAAAGGAATGCCTTAGTGTTTTTCCCTCTAAGAATATGTGCTTATGCGAAGGGAAATATTAGTTAATATGATTATTTATAATTGTAATCATGATATCAATGTTGGCAGGAAAATATTATATTTAACATTGTGGCAGGTATAGAATTAATGGTCCATGCAGATGAGTACGAGTTGTGGGATCGTACATAGATGGAACAATCATGCCATAAGGATGTAGCATGTGGCAATATGTAGGTAAAGGGTTTCATGGAAATTGTAATAGCCTTTAGCTAGTTATGAGACATTTTAATGATATTTCATTGTAATATTTTATAACAATGGATAAGGGATGGAATCCCTTATAATCCATTGAGTGAGGGGTGAAAACCCTCACGGGCGTTTAATAATAAGATTAAACGTTTGCTGGTTTTCACCCTACGGGGTTTCCAGGGTATATCGGTGTTCAATGGTGTGATTGCCTTTTGTGTCAGATTGATGGTGTTAAATCCTTGATGATGTTGATTCCTTATTAATGTGATAGTCATAATGCCAAGTATGTGATTAATTATTATGGTTAAGGAAATCATGTAATGGATGCAAGGTTCATCAGCTAATTTATGTTATTGTACTACAACAGAGGTTGACAATGGTTATGCAACTTACTGTCCTCTATTGAAAATTACTTTATGTACTAATAAACATTATATCTAATGGATAATGAGGAATGTGGAGTTGTGATTTGGATAATTACTTGAGGGTAAATTGTATAAAAAAATTCTAACTCCCTGCTTTTACATGTGAGGTTACCGGGGAATGTTACAATGTAATGTTTAACATTTAACTTTTGGTGCTATTGAGAAATCAATATAATTATTATTATGTATAAAAAAAATATAAATTTAAAATATGAAGAGGTTTGAAAACACTCAAAAAAGAGGTAATATGGTAAATACACAAAAATATATCAAATGGGATAAGAAATCAACATCTAATTGACCCTAGAGGGGCTCAATAGCCTAGTATGGGTGTAGATCTCACATAAAAAAGTAAACATGTAAATGTAAACAACCCAATATGGGGTAGATCTCACATAAAAATGTAAATGTAAATGTAAATGTAGATGTAGATGTAATGTTTAACATTTAACATTGTAATCTAATTATTAGTCTGTATAAACACAATATAAATTAAAAATATAAAGAGGTTTACGAACACTCAAAACAGATCTATGGTAAATAAATAAAATATAAATAAACTAGAGGTATGGTAAATAATAAAACCCTTTTTTATATTTACTCCACAGGTATGGTAAATAAATAAAAGTATAAATAAACTAGAGGTATGGTAAATAAATAAAACATCCTTTTATGTTTTATATTTACAAAAACTCAAAAAATATGTTTTATTTAGGTCAAGCCTTTGGGCCAAATACCATGGAACAAATAATTATTAATACCATAGGCCAAATACCATATTTATAAAAGAGGTATGGTAAATAAATAAATATAAAAGAGGTATAAAGAGGTATGATAAATAAATAAAAATATATCAATTAGGATTAGAAATCAACAGCTAATTATATATCAAGCCTAAACTCAAAAAAATATGTTTTATTTAGGTGAACCCTGTGGGCCAAATACCATATTTATAAAAGAGGTATGGTAAATAAACAAATATAAAAAAGGTATAAAGAGGCATAATAAATAAATAACAAAATAAATTAACCAGAGACATGGTAAATAAATAAAACCTCTTTATACTTACTAACGATCAAAGAATAGGTTTTATTGAGGTGACCTCTATGGCCAAATACCATGGGCCAAATTATTATTAATACCATACAGAAAAACATTATTAACCCTTATATTAATACCAATATTAAATATATTATTATTAAATCCAATATTCATATTAATATATTATATAATATTAATATTATTAAATTTAATAGCTTTGGATTAATGCAATATTAAATTTGTTATCGTATAATATATATTAAAATATCATGATATATATTAACTCTAGATATATATGGGAGGGAAGAACAAAGACATAGAGTGATAGAGGTGGAGAGATAGGGGGAGTGACAAGGGAGAGATGGAGATAAACTTAAGGATAGGGGAGAGGAGAAATCAAGAGGGAGATGAGTGAGAGATGTAGAGAAGGGTAAGAGAGGGAGACACAAAGATGGAGGGGGAGAGAGAGAAGGAGAGAGTGAGGGAGATAGTGAGATCATTGAAGAGTGGAGAGAGAGAGAGAGAGATGGGGTAAGAGAGAGAGGAAGGTAGGAGAGAAAGGGAGAGAGAGGAAGGATTAGAGAGAGGAATTGCAAGAGAGGAGGAAAAAGAGAGGGAAGAAGAAATACATAGAGAGTGAGAAGTGGTGGGAGAGGGAGTGACAAGGGAGAGATAGAGAGAGAGATAGTATGCTTAGGGGTGAGATAAAGAGACAAAGAAAGAGAGATATAGAGAAGGGGGGTAGAGAAGGAGAGAGGGATGGATATAGTAACATAGTTGGAGAGAGAGAGAGTGATGGGGGAAGAGATAGGATTGGAGGGAAGAAAGAGAGAGAGAGAGAGAGAGAGAGAGATAATGAGAGACAAGAATTGAGAGAGAGGAGGAGAGTCATGGGGGAAGAGAGAGGATTGGAGGGAAAAGAGAGAGAGTGATTGGGGAAGAGAGAGGGAGGTAGGAGAGAAAGGGAGAGAGAGGATGTATGAGAGAGCAGACTTGAGAGAGAGGAGGAGAAAGGGAGGGAAGAAGAAATACATAGAGAGTGAGAAGTGGAGAGAGAAAGGGAGTGACAAGGGAGAGATGGAGAAATAGTGTGTATGTTTGGAGGTGAGAGAAAGAGAAAAGAAGGAGAGGTGGAGCGAATGGGGGAGAGAAGGAGAGAGGAGAGAGGGAAGGATATAGTAACAGAGTTGAAGGGTGAAGAGAGAGAAAGAGATAGAGAGAGAGAGGATGTGAGAGAATGGAGAGAGGGAGGGAGAGAGAGATGGATTTGGAGGGGGAGAGAGGGAGGTAAGAATAAATAAATACAAAGAGAAAGTTGGAAAGAGAGAGAGAGGGAGTGATAACAAAAATGCATAGAAAGGGAGAGAGGACAACAAGAGGGAAGAGAGGTAGAAGTGGGGGAGAGGGAGAAAATGGGAAGAGAGAGAGAGAGGGAGGGAGAGGAGGAGGGAGGAATAGATAGATAGATTGGAGAAAGAGCATGTATGTTTTGGGGGTGATATAGAGAGACAAAGGGATATAGAGATATATATGGAAAGTGAAGAGAGGGAAGCAGAGAGAGATGGAGAGAGAGATAGGGAGGGACAAAGTGATTGATAGATATCGAGTGAGAGACCACGTGTGTTGGGGGGGTTGAGATAGAGAGACAAAGATACAAAGAAGGAGAGATGGAGGAAGATATATATATATATATATATATATATATATATATATATATATATATATATATATATATGGAGGGGGAAGAGAGGGAAGAATATTTATTGCACTACATGCATTGATTTTAGTTTATATGGTGATTTCTAATGCTATTTCATTGCTTGCACTAGATGCATTGATTTTAATGTAGATGTTGATTTCTAATGATATTTGATTTCTTGCACTAGATGCATTGATTTGAATGTAGATGATTTATAATCCTATTTGATTGCTTTGACTAAATGCATTGATTTCAATGTAGATGGTGATTTCTAATCCTATTTGATTGCTTACACTTGATGCATTGATTTCAATGTAGATGTTGATTTCTAATAATATTTGATTGCTTGCACCAGATACATTGATTTAAATGTAGACGATTTCTATTCCTATTTTATTGCTTGCACTAAATTCATTGATTTTAGTGTAGATGGTGATTTCTAATCCTATTTCATTGCTTTCAGTATATGCTTTGATTTCAGCCTAGATGTTGATTTATAATCATATTTCATTACTTGCACTAGATGCATTTATTTCAGTGTAGATGTTGGTTTATAAACCTATTTTTTGACTTGCACAAGATGCATTGATTTGAGTGTAAATGTTGATTTCTAATCATATTTGATTGTTTGTATTACATGCATTGACTTCAGTGTAAATGTTGTTTTCTAATCTTATTTCTTTTCTTGCATTAGATGCATTGATTTTAGTGTAGATGTTGATTTCTGATTTGATTTAATTGGATGTATGATGGTACATTAACTTTAAACTGATTGGATTAATATTGTGCATTGATTTCAGTGTAAGCATAAAATATTATTGACAATGTACATTGATTTTTGTGTTATAGTAATTCAACCTATTAATATTCGAGAGAAAGAGGGACAAGGTATGATGTTTACTATAATATCTCGAGCTAAATATTTAAATGGTTTATGATTTAACCTGTCCTTTTCATATAATCGATATGGAAAGATGACAAAAGTAACAAGGGTGACAATAAAAATAGTAGAAGAAAATAGTTTGAGATTAATCACCTATTTGTAATTTACTATATTCTTATTATTCACATTTTCTATCATTCAACAATACATTCAAAATTTTAATTTCATCATTTTTCATCATTAAAGTTATTCAAAATATTTATCATCTCAACAACCTAAGGTAACTAAGAAAATTTAAAATTAAAATGACTAGATTAATCTGAGACATATTTGTCATATTTAAAATATTATATTAATATTAGATGATTTTACATATTATTGATAAAATCAATCATCTGTTCATTAGATTTTATTTGGCCTCACACGACTGAAACCAGCCTAGATCCATGTTAACTCCGGATCTATCAAGTGCCAAGAGGGATAAAATCTCTCGAGGTGAAAACCTTTCCTCAAGTTTTTCACTCAAAAATGAGTTTTGCACCTCAAGAGATTTGATTCCTCTCGTTGCTTGTTATATAACAAGCCTATGGGCCAAATACCATGGACCAAATTATTATTAATACCATGCAAAAGAACATTATTAACCCTAATATTATTATTATTAAATTTAATAACTTTGCATTAATACAATATTAAATTTGTTATATTATAATATATATTCATATATTATGATATATATATATATATATATTAAATCTAGATATATATGGGAGGTAAGAACAAATACATATTGTGATAGAGGTGGAGAAATAGGGTGACTCACAAGGGAGAGATGGAGATAATTTGAAGGAGAGGGGAGAAAAGGAATGAAGAGAGAGAGAGGGGGGGAGAGGAGTGAGAGAGGTAGAGAAGGGTAAGAGAAGGAGAGAGAGACTTAAAGATGGAGGTGGGAGAGAGGGAAGGAGGGAGGGAGAAGGAGAGATGGAGGGAGATAGTGAGAGGATTAGAGGGAAGAGGGATATGGGGGAAGACAGAGGGAGGTAGTAGAGAAAGGGAGAGAGACGAAGGATGAGAGAGAGGACTTCAGAGAGAGGAGGAGAGAGGGAGGGATAGAGAGATGGATTTCGAGGGGAGAGAGGGAGGGTAGAAGAAATACATAAAGAGCGATAAGTGGAGAGAGAAGGAGTGACAAGGGAGAGATGGAGAGAGAGTGTCTATGTTTAGGGTTGAGATAAAGAGAAATAGAAGGAGAGATGGATACAAGGGGGGAGAGAAGGAGAGAGAAAGGGAAAGGAAGGGATATAGTAATATAGTTGGATAGAGAGAGAGAGAGAGAGAGAGAGCAGGGGAAGATTGATGGAGGCAAGAGAGAAAGGGAGAGAGAGGAAAGACGAGATAGAGGACTTCAGAGAGAGGGAGAGAGTAATGGGGCAAGAGAGAGGATTGTAGGGGAAAGACTAAAAGAGAGAAATAGAGAGAGAGATGGGGGAATAGAGAGGGAGGCAAGAGAGAAAGAGAGAGAGAGGAAGGATGAGAGAGAGGAGGAGAGAGGGAGGGATAGAGAGATGAAGTGGGAGGGGGAGAGAGGGATGGTAGAACAAAAACATAGTGAGTGAGAAGTGGAGAGAGAGATGGAGTGAAAAGGGAGATATCGGGAGAGAATGTACGTGTTTGGGGGTGAGATAAAGAGGAAAACAAGGAGAGATGGAGAGAGGGGGGGGAAGAGAGAGAGAGAGAGAGAGAGGTGGGAGAGAAAGGGAGAGAGAGGACTTCATCACCTCTCAAAGGAAGGACTTCATCTACCTAAGACTTGTAGTTTCATAGAATAAGTACAAGATGATAGTACTATGACTTTACCACTATTTCCATTTGATAATTTACGAGCTCTTTTCTAACTTGTGTTTTTCTGAGTACATGGAATTGTTAAGTGTAATATTTGTTTTCAACTACTTGGTTGATAACTACTTGATATTATGAAAGTTATGGATCATTCAAGATCTATAGAGAAAAATGATCTATCTCTAGATGTTGTTTCCTGAATAGTGCATTGAGCACTAGAGTAGTATATTTTTGTTTCTCATATATATATATATATATATATATATATATATGGATCATTCAAGATCTATAGAGAGAAATGATCTATCTCTAGATGATGTTTTCTGAATAGTGCATTGAGCACTAGAGTAGTATATTTTTGTTTCTCTCATTTATATATATATGTATATCCATATATATATATATATATATATATATATATATATATATATATATATATGATTCTCTCTCTCTCTCTCTCTCTCATTGTGTGTGTGCATTTTAGGAGTTTAATGCTATTATATTAATTGACGGGGTCATTTCCACTAAGCTTATGACATAAAAATTAATAAAATTATAGATACTACAAAATGTGGAAAATAAACAACCCTATCACCTTCAATTGTCATTTTATTTGTAGGAGATATGTTATTCATTTAGCCACTTTCTAAATTCAATTGAATCAACAAACAGTGAAATTTATTTAATATTCATATGTGATCTACTTACCACGGATATATTACTAGCGTTAATAAATGTTGCAAGGAATTGTGTAGAAATTCCCACTGTAGATAGTCTGAGAATGCAATATACTAAAGCAAAATACTAGATCTACTTCTACAACAAACTTTGCAGAAGCTTAATCAATTTGAGCAAGATCAAATAGAACACATATAACAGAGAATGAGAAATCATACACATGAAACATAGAGGAATACTCTAGGGAAAGCCTCAGCTAAAACCTTGATCTCTGTATTATCATACAAGTGAAAATAGTCTGGATTACACAAAGCCTTAGCTCAGAAGCTCTCCAGCTCTCAGTAAAATCCCTCAATACATCTCACTGGACTTAACTCAGTTAACTGAGCTAACTAATTACAACTCATCCTTATCTCTTTAGCTAAGGGATAAATTCCTCAATCAAAGGAATAACTATTGCACATCCTCACATAGACTTCATGTTTGATTTTCCTTAACTAATTAACTCAAGATGAATTAATTAATTATTTTACAAACAACTGCTAAGATCAAATTTGAATTTTAATTCACAATTTTAGTTGAGGGACCAACTAAAATTGGAATGTATCCTGAAATGCTATTTATAGCAATGTTATTTTTAGCACTTCTATATTTAGCATTTCTTGTTGCTATTTTCAACACTCCCTCTCAACAAGAAAGGGATTATCAGTCACCCCAATCCTGTCTCTGTGGAACTCGAACTTGCATTTTGGCAATGCCTTAGTCAAAATATCTGCATCCCGCTGCTCGGTCGAAACATACAACAACAACATGATCCTCTTCACCACACAGTCTCGAAGATGATAGTAACATATATCAATGTGCTTGGACCTGTCATGAAACACTGGATTCTCAGAGAGTTTGATACATATATCGCAATAGATCACAGTTAGATCCATCATTTGACCAAACAATCCCACTAGAATCTTCTGCATCCAAATGGCCTCGCATGCTGCTTGACTGGAAACCATGTATTCAGCCTCCGCCGAGCTAAGTGCAACTGACCTTTGTTTCCTACTGTACCAGGAAACTGCAGCTGAACCAAGGTTGAAGATTCCTCTAGAAGTGCTCTTCCGGTTTGATGTACTCCCTACCCAATCAACATCCGTGAAGCCCTGAAGCTTCACTCCCTCTGTCCGTATGTACCACAATCCATACTGAGATGTGCCTCTGAGGTACATCTCAGCACATGCTTCGTTGCCTTCCAAAACAGCTTGGTAGGTTGAACCATAGCTTGACTCAGCTAGTTCACCGCAAACCACAAATCTGGTTGTGTGTTCACTAGATACATTAGTGAACCCACAAGCTGCCGATAAAGAGTAGCAGCTGCTACCTCACCTGAAGTAGCATCCTCCTTCCTCCAGTTACCAGTTAAAGGAGTCTGCATGGGCTTTCACTTCTCCATGTGGAATCACCTGAGTATCTCATTGGCATACTTGCCTTGAGACACAAATACTTCCCCATCCTTCTGCTACACTTCCATGCCTAGAAAGTAGTGCATGAGGCCCATGTCTTTCATCTCAAACTCTCTTGCAAGGTCCTCCTTGCAAGACTTGATCAACTGATCATCACCTGTCAAAATCAGATCATCAACATAAAGTACAATGATTAATGGCTTACCTTCTACCATGATGTGGTAAAGATTCGTCGTTGCTTCACTCTTATTGAAGCCCAACCCAGTGAAATAGCTATCAATCCTAGTGTACCAAGCACAAGGTGCTTGCTTAAGCCCATACAATGCTCGCTTGAGTCGGCACACATGCGACTCACGATCGAAGTTCCCAAATCCTTCAGGCTGCTCAATGTACACATATTCCTCAATCTTCCCATTGAGGAATGCAGTCTTCACATCCATCTGATGGATCTTCCGACCCATCTGAGCTGATAGTGCCAACATCGATCTGATAGATGAGTACCTTGGTATAGGAGAAAATGTCTCATCGTAGTTGATCCCCTCGACCTGTGAGAAACCACGAGCAACAAACCTTGCCTTATGTTTCTCAACACTGCCATCACTTGCCTGCTTTACCTTGTAAAACCATCGAGAACTCACCACTGACTTGTCCGCTGGTCTTGGGACAACATCCCACACACTATTCCGAATGATAGAGTCGTACTCCTCTACCATAGCATCAACCCAGACTGGTTTCTGCATTGCTTCCTCAAAATAAGAAGGTTCGATCGCTACACACTCCCCAATCAGGGCCATGTAACTAGTGTACCGCTCGGGTGATCTCCTCTGTCTGCGCTAAGAGGATGGTTGTGCCACATTCTCTCGTGCATCTAGCATCAACCTGTCAGCTTCCCTTGAGCATTTCTGCCCATCTCTGGAAGACTCTGCATGAGTGGATGTCTCCACTACTGGATCCTCTACATGCGGCTGCTCCGCATCAATATTAGGCTCCTCCTCCTTTGGAACCAAACGTTCCTCCTCTACATGCAACTTGAGCTCCCTCTCAAGTGATACTCGCATGGATTTCTGCTCATCAAACTTCAGATCTCTGCACACCACTGTCTTCTAACTGGTAGGCAGGAACACCCGATAGTTGTGGGGTGTATCAGTGTACCCCACAAGTATCCCCAACTCAGCTATTGGATCTAGCTTCTTGCTGGCATCTTTGGTCACATGGCAATAAACCAATGATACAAAGATCTTGAAGTGACTCACATCTGGTCACTTCCCAGAAAAGGCCTACATTGGTGTCTTCATCCCCTATATACGGTGCGGACTTCTATTCTGCAATATACTACTGTATTGCATGCCTCAACCCACAAATGAAGTGGTAGGCTTTGGTCATGCAACATTGCTCGAGTTGCTCCCACAATAGATCAGTTCTTCCTTTCAGCCACCCCATTCTGCTGTGGGTTATGGGGTGTCATCAACTCCCGTTTAATTCCTTTTGTTACGCAGAAGTCCTTAAATTGTTGGGAGACATACTCTCTACCCTTATCGCTTCGCAAGGCTCTTATTTCTTTCCAGATTTTTTCTCTGCCAAGGCTTTGAACTCACAAAACCTGAAGAAGGTCTGATCCTTCTTTTGTATAAAGTAGATCCAACATCTACGAGAAAAATCATCAATAAAAATAACATAGTACCTTTCTTTAGCGGTGGAGGCTATAGAGAATGGTCCACATACATCTGTGTGAACTCGCTCCTGGATTGCTCTAGCTCTACTGTCTCGATCCTAAAAGGAATATTTCGCATACTTACCCAAGGTGCAACCTTTGCATGTATCCACTCGCTCCAATTTTCCCTTGGGTAGTCCAGTAGAAATTTTCTGCATGATCTTCAAGGCCCCGTGGTGCAAGTGGACCAATCTTCTATGCCACATCTCGCCAACATATTGGCTCTGCACACCTCTGCTTTGGAACTCAATGCAGCACAATCGTCTACCTCCAGCTCTTAGATATTCTTTACTCGAATTCCAATTCTCTTGGTCTGTCTAGTGCTGATATGCCTCAGGAATACCTTTCCTTTACTAAATACTACATCATAGCTTTTATCTTCTAGCATAGCAACAGACACAAGATTCTTCTTTAGACCCGGTACATACTTTACACTAGTGAGGGTGAGAGGAGCTCCATGCTCCCTCTGAAACACAACCGTACCTTCACCTAAAACACAGTACTTTCCATCATCGCCCATCTCAATGTGCATCTGGAGATCCTTCTCCTCCAGCGTACTGAATAGATTCTTGTCACCTGACATGTGGAATGAAGCTCCACTCTCTAGGTACCAAACACATCCCACCATGTATGTGTTGGGTCCCTATAATACTAGTGATTACCCCATTACTATTGTAGTTATACCCCTTATTAATATTGTTGTGCCCCTATTGCCCCCATATTGTTATTACTGTGCCCCATAGAATCCCTCTATTGTTATTTTTGTGGCTTTATATTATTATTGTTAGGTCGGCTGGATTATATTGTGACTCCTTAGACTCCTATATATAGAAAGGAGGTTTTGTCATTTGAATCATCCAAGAATTGTTCATTTATGTAATGTAAAGGAGGTTGCCCCCTCGAAGAGGCTGAATTCTAAGGCGTTGATCTATCTTTTCTATCTTTTCTTGAGCTGGTTTCATAACATTTGGTATCAGAGCTTTGGATTCTAGGGTTTCGCTGCTCCAAACAGGTCATCGTGGCATTTTCGCTATAAATTTTTTTCTGTGATGTTTCAGAAGTTGCAAAAAAAAACCATTTGAGAAGAAATCGCGCTGAACCTCGGGTCCGAATTTCAGAGCTTTTTGCGCTATATTTGCGGAGATATGATCTGAGGAAGTTGGTCTTTTTGCAGACTCCTGAATTACATTCCAAACAGGTGACCTGGGGAAAATCGTCATAACTTTCTCTCTGGGGATCAGATTGAAATTTCGTAAGAAGGTACAGAAAGAGGACGGACTGTAGTTTCTTGTATGCATTTTTCAGATACAAAGGTCGAAACAGTGACTCGTGGCACGTCGTACAAGTTCGCTCTACTGAACTAGTCTATAATCAAGTCACTGTGGGAGATTTCGCATAACTCTTCCTTGGAGAATCCAATTTGGGTCAGACTTGTGGCATTGGAAAGAGGACACAGAGGGCTACTACAAGTCACAAATTTAGAACTAGATGATTGAAAAGTACAGAGATACATCAGAGGCAATATTGAGCTCCTACAAAGTGAAAAAAGTGTGTAGATTTTAAATTTTTGCTTAAGCTTGGTTTGAAAATTATTTTGAAGGAATTATTATCGGTAACTGATGCCCCGAGGAAAGAAAATGCAAACACCTAGTAAGGAACCTGAAAGCTCTAGCATGACTCATGAAGAAGAGGAAGAAATGCTACATGATATATCAAAATTACAAGAACAAGTGCAACAAATGTCACGCTCACAAAAGCTAACAGAAGCTAAGATAAATGGCATGGAATCTAAGATAAATGGCATGGAAGCTAAGATGGATGATTGGAAGACAGATTTGAAGACAAACATGGAAGAATTGAAGATAGATTTGAAGACAAACTTGAAGACAGGCATGACAAATATGAAGACAGATTTGACAAATTTTCTACAAGAAATACTTACTAATGGTGAAAGGTAGTAAGGAAACTCATGATGAGAACAAAATAAATGTTAATCATGATTCCATAGACTCTAATGTTGGATCGAAGACTCACCATATTCCAAAAATCGATATGAGGAAGTTTGATGGCAAGGATCCCGCCACATGGATATTACAGATGGAGCAATTCTTCGATCTCAATAATGTGCAAAACACACAAAAGGTACGTATGGCAACTTTATATTTGGAACCAAATCAGTTTGTATGGTATCAATGGCTTTGCTCTCGTAAACAATTTATCACTTGGGCAATTTTTACGGAAGAATTGATAGCACATTATGAGGATACAAAAAGCAACACTTTTTTTAGCCAATTGATAAGTCTCAAACAAAAGGGTTCAATAATGGAGCACATTGAGGAGTTCCAAAAATTGAACATAAGGGTAAAAGATATTCCAGAGGAGCATAGGATTGATGTGTTCATAGGGTCTTTAAAGGATAATATCCAACATGATGTTCGCCTTTGGGAACCTGATTCATTAGAGAAGGCATTCAGGTTAGCAAGAAAAATGGAAAGCAAAATTATGGCAACCAGGAAGCATACCACTCACAACTATAAAGACGGAAGTGTTGTTGCCCCTAGTCTTCCACAACCTATAAGGTTGACACCACAACAATTGGAAGAAAAAAGAGCAAAAGGGCTTTGTTACAGTTGTGATAGCAAATACACTAAAGGTCATAAGTGTGCTGAGAAGAAATTATTCTACATAGATTGTGAAGAGGAAGAAGAAAAGGAGCAAGAAAGGTCAAAAGAAGAGGATATACTCCAGGAACAAAGCCTAGATGAAGAACAAATAAATCCGACCATATCTTGTAATGCATTGGCGGGAATTACCACTCCTCAAACCATCAAGATAGAAGGACAAATCAAGAAGAAAAAGGTAATAGTGTTGATTGATTCAGGAAGCACCCACAATTTTATTCATTGTAGGGTAGCAAAAGAATTGAATTGCTTCCTATATCCAGCACCAGAGTGTCAAGTGATGATTGCAAATGGAGGAACAATAAATTGCTCTGGAAAGTGCCATAATATCAAGCTATCCATGGGAGAATATGTATTGACTAGCCCAATGCTTTCCATTCCAATGGGAGGTGCTGATGTTGTACTAGGAGTCCAATGGCTACAATCCTTGGGTACAATAGCTTTTAATTTTCAAGAACTTTTCATCAAATTTTCTACGGAAGGAAAGGAAGTTGAATTAAGGGGTATTGCAGGGAAACCAGGAAAGATAATCAGCTCTAATGGTATGACAAAGCTTCTAAAAAAGGAGCAAAGAGGTGTAATTGCACAATTATGTTCGCTAGATGTTTCCACATTGGAATCATCTATTTCTCCAGATCTCCAAAAAGTCCTGGACAATCATTCCAAGGTATTTGAGACTCCCAAAGGTCTCCCACCTATGCGTGATCATGATCATGCTATTCATCTGATTCCAGGAAGTGTTCCTCCAAACATCAGGCCGTACAGATATCCCTATGTCCAAAAGAGTGAAATTGAACGTATGGTTGCAGAAATGCTAGAGGCTGGTATAATTCAACCGAGTCAAAGTTCTTTCTCTGCTCCAGTAGTATTGGTGCACAAGAAGGATGGATCATGGCGCATGTGTCCAGATTATAGGGAGCTCAACAAGCTCACTATTAAAGATAAGTTCCCCATTCCTGTCATTGATGAATTACTGGATGAATTGCATGGATCAATTTACTTCACCAAGTTGGATCTTCGTTCAGGATATCATCAAATCAGAATGAAGATTGAAGACATTCCGAAAACAACATTTAGAACTCATGAGGGTCATTATGAATTTTTGGTCATGCCTTTTGGCCTTACCAATGCACCTTCAACATTTCAAGGTTTGATGAATTCAATTTTCAAACCATTCCTTAGAAAATTTGTGTTAGTATTTTTTGATGATATACTAATCTACAGCAAGTCTTGGAAGGATCATGTTGAACATGTTGACAGGGTGCTACAACTATTGGAGGAGAAACAATTATATGCAAAAAGATCCAAATGTTTCTTTGGAGTCCAGGAGGTGGAATATTTGGGTCATATTGTATCTCATGAAGGAGTTAAGGTAGACCCTAGCAAAATTAAAGCCATTAAGGAATGGAAAATCCCCACATCCATAAAGCATCTGCGAGGATTTCTTGGGTTGACAGGGTATTATCGCAAGTTTGTTAAGAATTATGGGAGAATAGCAGCACCTCTAACAACATTATTGAAGAAAGATGCATTTTCATGGACTCCGGAAGCAACAAAGGCCTTTGAACATCTTAAAGAGGCAATGTGCCAAGCACCGGTCTTAGCTACACCGGACTTCACAAAAACCTTTATTGTGGAATGTGATGCTTCAGGAAATGGAATTGGTGTTGTTCTAATGCAAGATGAAAGACCCATTGCTTTTGAAAGTCGTCCAATCAAGGGAAAGTTTTTAAGCAAAGCTATTTATGAGAAGGAAATGTTGGCAATACTCCATGCACTTAAGAAATGGCGACCCTACCTAATGGGAAGACACTTCAAGGTAAAAACGGATCATGATAGCCTTAAATACTTTTTAGAACAAAGATTATCCTCTGAAGAGCAACAAAAGTGGGTCACAAAGATGTTGGGTTATGACTTTGAAATCATCTACAAAAAAGGGAAGCAAAATGTGGTGGCAGATGCACTCTCAAGAAAGGATGAGGATGTGGAAGCATTGTTGTGCGCCATTTCTATTATCCAACCAGATTGGATAAACGAAGCAAGGGAGGAATGGAAGAATGACGAAGAAGTGTGGGCACTTATTCGAAAGCTACAACAAGATTCCAGTACGTCTGATACATTTAGCTGGCAAAATGATTCGTTATGGTACAAAGATCGCTTATACCTCTGTAAGAATTCCCAGCTAAAACAAAAGATTCTTATGGAATTGCACACTTCTCCCTTAGGAGGGCACTCAGGATTTTTAAAAACTTACCACAGGGTTAAGAAGGAATTTTTTTGGGATGGCCTTAAATCAGATATTCAAAAGTTTGTGGCGGAATGTTTGGTTTGCCAACAAAATAAAGTTGAAACAATTAAGACACCGGGTCTATTACAACCTTTATCCATTCCAAGCCAACGTTGGGAGGAGGTTTCAATGGATTTTATCACAGGTTTACCCAAGTCTGAGGGAAAGAGTGTCATCATGGTGGTAGTTGACAGACTTACCAAGTATGCACACTTTTGTGCATTATCACATCCATTTAAAGCCAGTACAGTTTCTACTGCATTTATGGAAACAATTCAAAAGCTACATGGAAACCCAAAGATTATTGTAAGTGACAGAGATCCCATTTTCACTGGAAATTTTTGGACAGAATTATTTTCTTGTCTTGGTACTCAGTTAGCTCATAGCTCATCTTATCATCCTCAATCTGATGGGCAAACTGAGATAGTAAACAAATGTTTGGAAGGATATCTTCGTTGCTTTGTATCTGATAAACAGACACAATGGGTCAAATGGTTGCCTCTGGCTGAATGGTGGTATAACACTTCCTTCCATACAGCAACAAAAATGACCCCATTTATGGCACTTTATGGGTATCAACCACCATCCATCACATCATATTTAAGAGAAAATTCTAAGGTTCAGGCAGTGGAACATCACATCGAACATCAACAACAAGTCCTCCAACTCTTAAAGGATAACCTCGTGTTGGCACAAAATAGAATGAAACAACAGGCAGATCAACATCGCAGTGAAAGAAGTTTTGATGTAGGTGATTGGGTATTCCTACGGCTACAACCATATAAGCAAATGTCCCTCAAGCAAGCTAAGAAGGATAATAAATTATCACCAAAGTATTATGGTCCGTACAAGGTGTTGCAAAAGATTGGTACTATGGCATACAAATTGGAGCTTCCTGCAGCTTCTCGATTGCACCCAGTTTTCCATGTTTCATGTTTAAAGAAGGTTATAGGCGACAAGCTCCCAGTTCAAACAATATTGCCAGAACTTGACGAGGAAGGAAAAATTATATTGGAACCGGAAGCAGTCACAGAAACAAGAACTCGACAGCTACGAAATCGATCAATTTCAGAGTATCTTATCAAGTGGAAGAACTTATCCGCTGAAGATTCCACATGGGAGGATGAGAATTTTATGCAGAAGTATCCAGAACTACTCAAGCGTTGAGGACAACACTTTTTTGAAGGAGAGGGGCATGTTGGGTCCCTATAATACTAGTGATTACCCCATTACTATTGTAGTTATACCCCTTATTAATATTGTTGTGCCCCTATTGCCCCCATATTGTTATTACTGTGCCCCATAGAATCCCTCTATTGTTATTTTTGTGGCTTTATATTATTATTGTTAGGTCGGCTGGATTATATTGTGACTCCTTAGACTCCTATATATAGAAAGGAGGTTTTGTCATTTGAATCATCCAAGAATTGTTCATTTATGTAATGTAAAGGAGGTTGCCCCCTCGAAGAGGCTGAATTCTAAGGCGTTGATCTATCTTTTCTATCTTTTCTTGAGTTGGTTTCATAATAGTATGAAACCATGCATGTGATGAGAGAGAAATCCAACTCAAACTATGAGGCCAGTGCCTCACCATCTGATCCCTTCGAGAATCCTTTCTTGGATTTCTTTTGTGGACAATTCGTAGCATAATGGCCCACCTCATGACAATGAAAGCATCACACTTTCGATTTGTCAAACTTCTTCCCACCATGGGAAGAACTCGATTTGGGATGGGACACCTTCCCTTTCCCTTTCCTAGCTTTACTCGCTAAAGCTATATTTTCTTCATCATCTTGTTTTGATGAAGATCCATCTCTGGTGCTTCTTCTTATCTCCTCCTGCATCAGATCCGACAAAAGTCGTTCGCAATTTGGCAGTTTCTCTCTTCCATTTACCGAGTCTTGGTAGCTATGCCAGCTCTTAGGAAGACCGAGGAGAGCAAGACTCACCATGTCATTGTCGGCTGTCGTGATCCCTACACTTCCAAGCTCATCCCTGCAGGTGGTGAGATTGGTCAAGTATGTTGAGATCGTGTCTCCCTTTTCACACTTGATTTTCTGAAGCTTGTCTTTCAACGCCAGCTTCCTCTGATCGTTGTTCTTCTAATATAGATCCTTCAATGTTTTCCACATTGAATATGGTGTCTCCTTCCCATGGAGGCTCGAGACAATGTGGTCTCGAACTCCCTCCAGGAGGATTCTCCTCGCTCTAGCCACACATTTCTTCTATTCCACCAATTCTTGGGCATTAGTTGTTGTGGGCTTGGGGACTTCTTGATCAATGAATTCCTTCAAACTGTTTTCCTCTAATACCACTTCCATGCGATCCTTCCAGGCTATATAATTCGAGCTACCATCAAGGGCATACTCGAGTCTCAAAGCGTTGAACGCCATTGGTGAAATTGAGATGTGATAAGAACTCGATTTCTATAATCAGGAACTTGAAACTTAGAACTTCTCCCTTCTTGTATACTGTTCTTTGCTTTGATCACCTATGCTTCGATACCATGTAGAAATTCCCACTGTAGATCACCTGATAATGTAATATACTAAAGTAAAATACTAGATCTACTTCTACAACAAACTTTGTGGAAGCTTAATCAATTTGAGCAAGATCAAATAGAACACATATAACAGAGAATGAGAAATCATACACATGAAACACAAAAGAATACTCTGGGAAAGCCTCGGCTAAAAACCCCAATTTCTGCATTATCATACAAGTGAAAATAGTCCGGATTACACAAAGCCTTAGCTCCGAAGCTATCCAACTCTCAGTACAATCCCTCAATACAGCTCACAGACTGAATAGACACAACATATGCATTCCCTCAATTCTCCAAGCCTCCTATTTCCTTGCACAGTTTTTCTTGGGGTTCAATGATTCCACCCGTGTGAAGTCTGGCGTCATACAACTCACTGAACTCAAAGATAACTGCACAATCCTTAAGGAATGAATTCCTTCTGCATGCAATAGATATTCACAATGGAATATTCCTGCAACTGATAGTACACTGTCCCACCATTTGATCTCAACTGGGTCTCTGATAGAACTAACATGCATGCATGCATTAACTAACTGAACTCACAATCAGTTCCTCCAACTGTTGGAATTAATCTAACTGGACTTAAATCAGTTAACTGAGCTAACTAATTACAACTCATCCTTATCTCTTTAACTAAGGGATAAATTCCTCAATCAAAGGAATAACTGTTGCATGTCCTCACATAGACTTCGTGTTTGATTTTCCTCAACTAATTAACTCAAGATGAATTAATTAATTATTTTACAAACAACTGCTAAGATCAAATTCAAATTTTAATTCACAATTTTAGTTCACGAACTAACTAAAATTGGAATGTATCCCGAAATGTTATTTATAGCAATGCTATTTTTAACGATTTTATATTTAGCATTTCTTGTTGCTATTTTCAACAAATTGCACTAATAATAAACATATTAACTTAGTTTCATTAAAAAAATTGATTTCTCTTTAGACATATCATTGAATCTCATGAACCTTTTTCCTAGGTATTGAGATCATGTTCTTATAGAATCATTCTGACATTCTGTTTTTCATAAGATCAAATTCTTGGACTTCTTCTATATATTTTTCCTATGGAATCACCCTTTTGAAAGAAATATCTCTTCCTTTAAGCTAATCTTTACTTTCTTTGAGCCTACCAAACACCATTATTTCTTACTCTCCTCTCATGAGCTAACCTAAATTCCTTCTCCTTTTCCCTTTTAACCATCACAACTTTCGAAATTTGTTCAACTTTAAGTCCTCCAACGATCTTAACATAAAAATCGATCATATTCTTTTATTGGCTTTACATGTTTTCTTCTTCAATAGCTCCTCAACTTTTCACTTTGTTGTCATATGCCTAACTTCTTGTCTTCCTACACAAAAACGTTTATGTTTTCCACATACACAGTTATTTTATGCCTACTTTATCTATTCTTTCCCTTCTTACCATTATTCCTACTTCACTTCTACACACTCAATACCTATAAAATCTATATTTTCACATACATATAGGTAAGCCTACATAAATATGAATATACCAATAATCACCTATATGTGAATCACTTATATGTGTCTATCATGGGGATAGAGAAAAACAACATTATCAATACAAATTATTTGTGTTTTTCATATTGGCCATGCATCAGATTTGTTATTGTGTGTTTATTAATATGTTTTCATTCACAAAAATGTGTGTTTTAGTGTCTCAACTCATTTTGCATATGCATGATTGGGTTATTTCATAGTTTTGTAATAATGTTATCATCCATATACACAATTGCATGGATACTCTACTCATGTTAGCATTTATATTCCTTCTTTAATGCATTTTTTTTCCTTAGTCACATATAACTATCAAGGATATGGAGAACATTGGTTTTTACCAAACATGGGTGGCTCATGTTAATTTTTAATGTAATTAAATTAATAAAATTATTTGTATTTTAGGAATCATGTGTGACTCATGGCTTTCGTTTGAATAATTAATTAAATTCACCTTAATTAATTAGTTTGACATTTTAGATGTGAGATTCATGGTTTTTTTAAGTATCATTATTTATATTAAAATCTCATTAATAAACACTTTATTGACCAAAAACCACTTCTTTTAAAATTAAGATATATTCCATATTTCAAATATAATATCAATATACATTATATTTGATTTCTAAATCCAAAAAAAAATAAAAATTAAGCTTTAGAATTATTTCATAAATGTATTTACTTTTATTTTATTACTAAAAGGTACATCCTTCCTACTCAAATGAAGTTTTTAGAAAAACATACATTGTCTATCAACTTTGCACTTTGTTGCAATGTACCTAACTTCTTGTCCTCCTACAAAACAATTGTTGACCCTATCGCAGCAGCGATTGCTTGACTGCACTGGCCAAGGAAACGATCACAACGGAGGGAACATTATCGATGCCTTCAACTATATCAAAAAAAGAGGGTGAGGGATAACTGAAGAATTTTACTATACTTACAAGGCTGAGAGGAAAAAAAGTTGTGTTGCTCACAAAAATATTGGGAGGAAAAAAAGTTGTGTTGCTCACAAAAATATTGGATAATAAAAAACTCTTGGGGAACCACATGGGGAGAAAATGAATACATGAGAATTAAATGAGGCATTTACACACGAGGAGGAAAATGTGGTATTGTCTTGATGGGCACATACCCATACAATTAATGCATTGGCATTGAATTAGATGTTGATCACATTATCAAATAATGCTTGCAATTGGCTTGACAAAAGTTTGGCAAATTACTATACAATAGTGTGAAAAATTACCCTTTATTTTATTAAGCATAGGTAAAATAAATTCTTAATTTATTTGGTAGAAGTTTAATACTTCACTTATATTATTGTATTGCATTGTAGGTAATATATTAAAATAATTTTAATTGGAAATTTTGTTGTGTTTTTGTAAATTTTAAATGGAAGTATGAAAAGAATAAAATGATGAAAAATATTTATGTCAATTCTAAATTTAGATTTATGTTCAAAAACAAATTAATTAATTTAGCTATATATTTCATTTATGTATTTTTTTGTTATTTTGTTTTATTTTCAATTCATATATATATATATATATATATATATATAATTATATATATATATATATATAATTATATATATATATATATATATATATATATATATATATATATATATATATATATATATATAATTATAATTATAATTATAATTTTATGACAAATAACTTGCCACTGCCCTTAGAGGTGCTCTATAGTATAGGGGTAGATCTCAGGTAAATGTAAATTGAACAACATGTAATGTTTAACATTTAACATTTGGGTCCTATTGAGAAATCAATCTAATTATTATTATGTATAAACAAAACATAGATTTAAAATATGAAGAGGTTTGCAAACACTAAAAAAAAGGTATGGTAAATACATAAAAATATATCAAATAGGATAAGAAATCAACATCTAATTGTCCCTAGAGGGGCTCTACAGCCTAGTATGGGTGTAGATCTCACATAAAAACGTAAATGTAAATGTAGATGTAAATGTAATGTTTAACATTTAACATTTGTAATCTAATGTCTCCCCTATTTAAAAATCAATCTAATTGTTAGTATGTATAAACACAATATAAATTAAAAATATAAAGAGGTTTACGAACTCTAAAAAAAGATGTATGGTAAATAAATAAAATATAAATAAACTAGACGTATGGTAAATAAATAAAACCTTTTTTTATATTTACTGCACAGGTATGGTAAATAAATAAAAGTATAAATAAACTAGAGGTATGGTAAATAAATAAAACCTCCTTTATATTTTATATTTACAAAAACTCAAAAAATATGTTTTATTTAGGTGAAGCCTTTTGGCCAAATACCATGGAACAAATAATTATTAATACCATAGGCCAAATACCATATTTATAAAAGAGGTATTGTAAATAAATAAATACAAAAGAGGTATAAAGAGGTATGATAAATAAATAAAAATATATCAATTAGGATTAGAAATCACCTTCTAATTATATATCAAGCCTAAAATAAAAAAATATGTTTTATTTAGGTGAACCCTATTGGCCAAATACCATGGGACAAATAATTATTAATACCATGGGCCAAATACCATATTTATAAAAAAGGTATGGTGAATAAATAAATATAAAAAAGGTATAAATAGGCATAATAAAAAAATAACAAAATAAATTAACAAGAAGCATGGTAAATAAATAAAACCCCTTTATACTTACTAACGATCAAAGAATACGTTTTATTGAGGTGACGTCTATGGCCAAATACCATGGGCGAAATTATTATTGATGATGATGATGATGGTTAACGTCCACTGAGACCAACTTTGGTCTATCGGACCTAAAGACACAAATTATTTAGTTTGATTTAAGATTTTATTCCTATGCTCAAAAAGCTTGGAGAGAAGCCTCCCAAGCTCACTATAATTTTGACATCGTAAAAGGCTAGGAAGGTCAGTATTGCAACAAAGATTATGAAACTGGGATCTAATGTGGTTGTATGCAGGGCACTCTAAGAGGAAGTGGTTTTCATCCTCAATGTTCCTATTCTCATAGAGATGGCAGATCCTTTCCATCCATGGTGTTTTAGGAACTGCCCAACCACCTGTTTCACTATGGAGCTCATGAAAAAACATTATTAACCCTGATATTAATATTAATATTATATGTATTATTATTAAATCTAATATTCATATTAATATATTATAATAGTAATATTATTAAATTTAATAGCTTTGGATTAATGCAATATTAAATTTGTTATAGTATAATATATATTAAAATATCATGATATATATTAACTCTACATATACATGGGAGGGAAGAACAAAGACATGGAGTGATAGAGGTGGAGAGATAGGGGGAGTGACAAGGGAGAGATGGAGATAAACTGAAGGATATGGGAGAGGATAAATCAAGAGTGAGATGAGTGAGAGATGTAGAGAAGGGTAAGAGAGGGAGACACAAAGATGGATGGGGAGAGAGAGAAGGAGAGAGGGAGGGAGATAGTGAGAGGATTGAAGAGTGGAGAGAGAGAGAGAGAGAGAGATGGGGGAAGAGAGAGGAAGGTAGGAGAGAAAGGGAGACAGAGGAAGGATTAGAGAGAGGAATTGCAAGAGAGAAGGAGAGAGGGAGGGAAGAAGAAATACATAGAGAGTGGGAAGTGGTGAGAGAGGGAGTGACAAGGGAGAGATGGAGAGAGAGAGAGAGAGTATGCTTAGGGGTGAGATAAAGAGACAAAGAAAGAGAGATATAGAGAAGGTGGGCAGAGAAGGAGAGAGGGATGGATATAGTAACATAGTTGGAGAAAGAGAGAGAGTGTGATGGGGGAAGAGATAGGATTCAAGGGAAGAAAGAAAGAGAGAGAGGGAGGATTGGAGAGAGATAGAGAGAGAGAGCGATAATGAGAGACAAGACTTGAGAGAGGAGGAGAGTCATGGGGGAAGAGAGAGGATTGGAGGGAAAAGAGAGAGTGATGGGGGAAGAGAAAGGGAGGTAGGAGAGAAAGGGAGAGAGAGGATGTATGAGAGAGCGGACTTAAGAGAGAGGAGGAGAGAGGGAGGGAAGAAGAAATACATAGAGAGTGAGAAGTTGAGAGAGAGAGGGAGTGACAAGGAAGAGATGGAGAAATAGTGTGTATCTTTGGAGGTGAGAGAAAGAGACAAAGAAGGAGAGGTGGAGCGAATGGGGGAGAGGAGGAGAGAGGAGAGAGGGAAGGATATAGTAACAGAGTTGAAGGGTGAAGAGAGAGAAAGAGATAGAGAGAGAGAGAGGATGTGAGAGAGTGGAGAGAGGAAGGGAGAGAGAGAGATGGATTTGGAGGGGGAGAGAGGGAGGTAAGAATAAAGAAATACAAAGATAAAGTTGGAGAGAGAGAGAGGGAGTGATAAGAAAAATGCATAGAAAGGGAGAGAGGACAACAAGAGGGAAGAGAGGTAGAACTGGGGGAGAGGGAGAGAAGGGGAAGAGAGAGAGAGAGAGGGAGGGAGAGGAGGAGGGAGGGATAGATATATAGATTGGAGAAAGAGCATGTATGTTTTGGGGGTGATATAGAGAGAGAAAGGGATATAGAGATATATATAGAAAGTGAAGAGAGGGAAGCAGAGAGAGATGGAGAGAGAGAGGGAGGGACAAAGTGATTGATACATATCGATTGAGAGACCACATGTGTTGGGGGGGTTGAGATAGAGAGACAAAGAAGGATAGATGGAGGAATATATATATATATATATATATATATATATATATATATATATATATATATATATATAGATATCTATATATATATATATATATATATATATATATATATATATATATATATATATAGAGAGAGAGAGAGGGGGAAGGGAGGGAAGAATATTTATTGCACTACATGCATTGATTTTAGTTTATATGGTGATTTCTAGTCCTATTTCATTGCTTGCACTAGATGCATTGATTTCAATGTAAATTATTTCTAATCCTATTTGATTGCTTTGAATAAATGCATTGATTTCAGTGTAGATGGTGATTTCTAATCCTATTTGATTGCTTACACTCGATGCATTGATTTCAATGTAGATGTTGATTTCTAATAATATTTGATTGCTTGCACTAGATACATTGATTTCAATGTAGACGATTTCTATTTCTATTTTATTTCTTGCACTAAATCCATTGATTTTAGTGTAGATGGTGATTTCTAATCCTATTTCATTGCTTTCACTATATGCATTGATTTTAGTCTAGATGTTGATTTATAATCCTATTTTGTTACTTGCACTATATGCATATTTTTCAGTGTAGATGTTGGTTATAAACCTATTTTCTGACTTGCACAAGATGCATTGATTTGAGTGTAAATGTTGATTTCTAATCATATTTGATTGCTTGTATTACATGCATTGACTTCACTGTAAATGTTGTTTTCTTATCTTATTTATTTTCTTGCATTAGATGCATTGATTTCAGTGTAGATGTTGATTTCTAATTTGATGTAATTGGATGTATGATGGTACATTTATTTTAAACTGATTGGATTAATATTGTGCATTGATTTCAGTGTAAGCATAAAATATTATTGACGATGTACATTGATTTTTGTGTTATAGTAATTCAACCTATTAATATTTGAGAGAAAGAGAGACAAGGTATGATGTTTACTATAATATCTCAAGCTAAAGATTTAAATGGTTTATGATTTAACCTATCCTTTTCATTTAATCGATATGAAAAGACGACAAAAGCAACAAGGGTGACAATAAAAATAGTAGAAGAAAATAGTTTGATATTAATCACCTATTTGTAATTTACTATATTCTTCTTATTCACATTTTCTATCATTCAACGCTATTACATTGTCACTTTACATTCAAAATTTTAATTTCATCATTAAAGTTATTCACAATATTTATCATCTCAACAAACTAAGGTAACTAGGAAAATTTAAAATTAAAATGACTAGATTAATTTGAGACATATTTAGCATATTTAAAATATTATATTAATATTAGATGATTTTACATATTATTGATAAAATCAATCATCTATTCATTAGATTTTCTTTGGCCTCACACGACTGAAACCAACATAGATTCATGTTAACTTCGGATCTATCAAGCACCAAGAGGGATAAAATCTCTCGAGGTGAAAACCTTTCCTCAAGTTTTTCACTCAAAAAAGAGTTTTGCACCTCAAGAGATTAGATTCCTCTTGTTTCTTGTTATATAACAAGCCTATGGGCCAAATACCATGGACCAAATTACTATTAATACCATGAAAAAGAGCATTATTAACCCTAATATTATTATTATTAAATTTAATAACTTTGCATTAATATAATATTAAATTTGTTATATTATATATAGATATATATATATATATATATATATATATATATATATATATATATAAACTCTAGATATATATGGGAGGTAAGAACAAAGACATATTGTGATAGAGGTGGAGAAATAGGGGGACTCACAAGGGAGAGATGGAGATAAATTGAAGGAGAGCGGAGAAAAGGAATGAAGAGAGAGAGGGGGAGAAGAGTGAGAGAGGTAGAGAAGGGTAAGAGAGGGAGAGGGAGACTTAAAGATGGAGGAAGGAGAGATAAGGAGGGAGGGAGATAGTGAAAGGATTAGAGGGAAGAGGGATATGGGGGAAGAGAGAGGGAGGTAGTAGAGAAAGGGAGAGAGATGAAGGATGAGAGAGAAGACTTCAGAGAGAGGAGGGGAGAGGGAGGGGTAGAGAGATGGATTTGGAGGGGGAGAGAGGGAGGGTAGAAGAAATACATAAAGAGTGATAAATAGAGAGGGAGGGTAGAAGAAATACATAAAGAGTGATAAATGGAGAGAGAAGGACTGACAAGGGAGAGATGGAGAGAGAGTGTCTATGTTTAGGGTTGAGATAAAGAGAAATAGAAGGAGAGATGGATACAAGGGGGGAGAGAAGGAGAGAGAAAGGGAAAGGAAGGGATATAGTAATATAGTTGGATAGAGAGAGAGAGATATATAGAGAGAGAGCAAGGGGAAAATTGGTGGAGGCAAGAGAGAAAGGGAGAGAGAGGAAAGACGAGATAGAGGACTTGAGAAGAGAGAGGATTGTAGGGGACAGAGAGAGAGAGAGAAATAGAGAGAGATATATGGAGCAAGAGAGAGGGAGACAGGAGAGAAAGATAGAGAGATGAAGGACGAGAGAGAGGACTTGAGAGGGAGGAGGAGAGGGGGAGGGATAGAGAGATGAATTTTGAGGGGGGTGTTACACAGTAATTTGTCACCATCCCTGTTACCCCTTCTCCCACACATTGAAGGACTTATTCTGGGACCTGTGAGAAGTGACATAACCTGAAAACACTTGCATTGGATTCCCCTAAGTATGTACTTCATATGCCCTGAAGACACCTTCTGCAAAATACCCATAAAAATATCCCTTTTTCCATTGGCGCGGGTTCACTGTGTATCACTCGCGCCAATATGGGAAATCCTCCAAATAGGGCGTGCCAGCTGGCGCTCTGTCTCAAAGTCGCACTCGCGCCAGCCCAGTTGGGTAAATTTTTTAACAAACAAACTTACAAAGGTTCTTCCTAACCCACTCATGAACTAAATCTATATTGAGTTGGGTCAGTTGGGCTTCGAATCTCCATAGGAGGGAAGTAGTTCTCCACCTCTCATTGAAGCTTCTTAGTGATAAAGCCAATCCCATGAATCTTGTGGATGACCCTAACTCCTTCTCCTCTATCTATAAAAGCTTGTCCTTTTGCCTTTAACAAGTTAGTCTCCAAGTTCCAAATTCTAAATCTCAAAGTTTGAGAATTGCCAAGTTCATGCTACAAGGAGCCTTATTCATTCCCATGAGGCTAAATCTTAAGTGAGGAGATTCTTATCCAAGTGACCAAGGAGAGAGAGGCTTGTTCCCCATTCCCAACAAGCTTTGCAAGGCATGTGTTGCTGATCACCCAGCCAAAGGAGGATTTGACGTCAGAACTATGGTTGTATTCTTCTTTGTTGTTTATCAATAATAGACGACTATCATTATGGTTCCACTCTTATTGCCTTTTGTAATGATGATTGAGTTATATCCTTTCTGACTGATATATAGCTGCATCTATTGGATTTTAGGCTTGTGTTTGTGTCGTTCTTTGCATGTGCAGGTGTCCGTTCACGAGGATCGTGGGGATTGTGACCAGCGGGAGCAAAGGAACGGGAGCGATGACTCTTCTACAAGTACTAGCGTTGGAATCCAGGTAGGCCCTCATCATCGGTCTTTGATTTTCAATTAGGAACCTGCGTGATAGCATTGTTCGATTGTTGCTAGACCCGGTCTGGGCTAGTAGGGATCGCCTCTGTTCGCAGAGGGGATTTACCTTCACAACAATTTGGCGACTCCACTGCGGAGTTGGCTTTTTGCCTTGTTGTTTGTTTTGTCTTGTTGTTTGATTTGTAAACTTTAGACGGAACCTGAAGTACGGCGAGATAGCCTTCGAAACGCTATTGCTCCGCATTAGCAAAGTAGATCAACGCCACTTCAGTCCATCTCCGGTTTGGTTTACAAACTGAACGGCTTGGAACTTTCCTTGTTTCTTGGTTTCTCCTACTTGGTTAGCCTTCTAGGTTGAATCCCTGTGTTGCTTCTTGCTCTTTGGTGTACCTAGGTAATGTTGACTTACCTTTGGCTCATTTGTTTTTTATTTTTCCATAGCAAACTCGGCTGGCACTTTTTTATAGCGTTACAGTCATGCCAGTTGGTGCTAGTTGCACATTGAAAACCCGCGCCAATCCCTGAAAGGCACTAGTTTCAGCCTGATAGTCGCACCAGGCCTGGGAATTTTTGAAGTTTGCTTGGCTGTGAGCCCTCTGAGCTTAGTTTTTGTTCTGGGTACCTTTTTTAGAATACTTGAGTGTGTTGGAGTGTGATTTGACTGGCTTTGATCTTTACCCTTTGGGTGTTTGCTTTTTTCTATCGATTTCACGTTTCTAGCCCTAGGGCATCTAGTGGCTTTGTGTGTCGAGCCTTCCTCAGGTGTTTTGATCTTCTAGTGGTCCAGTCAACTCTTTGGTTACTCCGTTGCACTTGTTTGGTGGTTGCAAATCGTTTTATTGCGTTACTTGGGTGACTTGCTTCGCTTTCACTTGAATTCTGCTTTGTCTCACTTTGAGCCTAGATTACACGGCTCATTGGTCTCTTTGGGACTTTTCTTGTTCTTTGGAGGTTTGCTTGGTGATTTAGGGAACTGAATGTGCTTGTATTGAATAGAATTTGTTTGTTATTTTTTCTCAAAGTTGTTTAGTGCATTTTTCCATCAACAAAAGAAAAAATCTCTTTTGCTTTGTATTAGTTAATGAGAATTAGAACTTTTCATTTTGATTAGTGATCAGTGATCTTAAAGAAAAGTTTGTTAATTTCCATTAGCTACATTAGGGAAGTTCTTTGTTGTTTTGTGATCATTTCGTTTGCGTGAAAGCTCTCAAACCCTCTCGTAACTAGCATTCATCGAATGAAATGACATATTTTGGCATATAGTTTGCATTTAGGGAATTTTGAGAGATTACATACGGTAGGGCCTGAAAACTGAAACATAATCCAAGATCAACTTTAAAATGAACTGAATAAATCTAACAATGCATTGGAACATAACGCACACTTTTTAGAGGTCTAGGCTAGAGACGTGCTCCGACGTCGTTAAACCTAGTCACTTTTGTTTCCACTCAAGGTTGGGTGATTCCTCCTTTTGTGACTCAATTGTGGTCTAGTACGGACTTGTGCTCCCACGTACCGTCGAGTATATGGGGAGACCCCACTAGGTTATCATCCTTTATCCACAGGAAGCCGTGTCTGCTGCCTTACAAGCCGTAATGCACTGAACACAGCATTCGGGAAGATTGACTGTCGTACGGAAAGTCCTTGGTTTTCATATGACTGCCAAGGTGTATATGCAATTTTACGGATTTGTTTGGTAAACCTTTTGCCTAGTTTCTCCAGAGTAGTCACTTTCGTTCCTTTTCAGACTCCCTAAAAGAAAAGGTCCATCTGAGCACTTGTCACTTTAGGCTCATTAAACATTTGAAGGCGACTAGAGTCATCTTTTTGTCCTTTTCTCGACTCTTTAAAGATGAAAAGGTTAAGTTATGTCCTTGTGTCTTAAAATTTATTCGACTACATTCACATCTACCCTATTAGATCTTGTTTGCGTTAGCTTGAGTAGGGTTCTTTCTCGTTTTTTATGGCAACCTTCCTCGAGTCTACCGGCCAAGGTTTTCCCCTAGATGGAAACCCTGGTCCATTTCCTCCTTTTGGAAATGCCGGTGCTCCGTATATGGCAACTTTGTCCTTGCCTGGGTTAACCATCAGGTTTCCTGTTTGGTTGTTCTCAACCTCTGTGGTCTCTAATGTCTCAACTACTGGTCAATCAGTTCCTCCACCCGAACAACATCATGTTGATTCCAAGGTGGACCTCTCCCCTTCTTCGCCTGTTTCTACGTCCTCGTCTTCTACTTCGCCTGGTGAAAGTCTGGATTCAAGTAACCAGGTGGCTAAGAAGAAGAAGAAGAAGACGAAGAAGAAGAAGTCTCATAAGTGAGAGGCTAAAAGTGCAGTTACTGCTCCAAATCCATCCCAGGTTGAAACACCTTCCGCCCCCCCGTGGAAGGTTAAGTTTCCTTGTAAATTGTGCAAGGGTGACCATCTTCTTCGTGATTGTCCTGGTATTCCCAGGATCCTTGAAGTATGGTCTCGCGATCCGGCTCGTCCCTCATCGTCCTTTAAAACTCATGACGATGCCACCTTATCAACTGACAACATTCAGAAGAAAGGGAAGATTCAAATCCCCTGTAGACTATGTGAAGGCAATCATCCCCTTCACCTTTGTCTGCTCATGGATAAAGCTTCCACTGTTTTGGAAAGTCTTACAGCTTCTTCACCCCAACTTCCTGTTGGTTATCAAAGGCTCTCTTCTGACCCCCTCCTTGTGGACAAAGAGATCGACTTAGATTCTTCTCTTGTCTGTCCTCCTCCTTCCGAACCTGGCTGTGCCAAGCCTGCTCCAGACCAACCATTGGTCAGAGAGAGTGTTGACTTGGGTTCACCACCTGTTGATTACTCTGTTCCGGAGGAGCATCATGATTCTACTGCTCATGTTCTTCTCGTCTCGTCAAATTCTCCTAAGTCTCAAAATGACCCTCCTATCCTCGCTGATCAAGAGGGTCCTTCTTCGTCTCCTGTAGCGCAGGGGGGCAATCATACGATTCCCCCACCAAGTAGTTCAGTCGTTTCCTTCGACTGGAGTCGTTTGACTACATTCCGCCTTCCATCCCATGTGCCTTTCTAGATTACAGTACATGCCTATGATAAGGCAGTACCTGGCATTGTCTTGGATGAGGGTGCGTCAGTTAGTCTCATGCCTTTCACTACTTGGCAAGCTTTGGGCTCCCCACAGCTTGTACCAGTCGCACAGAATCTATTGGCATTTGACGGAGGAACCAATCAACCTTTAGGGATCCTCCCGAAGCTTCCTGTTACTTTGGGAGGCAAAACTGTCTATATAGACGTACTGGTTACCCAAGGTGCTTTAGATTTCAGTCTTCTCCTTGGCCGTGACTATGTTTATGCCATGGGGGCCCTCGTCTCTTCACTTTTCCGTGTGGTTTGTTTTCCACACGACGGAAGAATCATGACTATAGATCAATTATCGTTCTTTAGTCCCCCGGTGCCTCCTGCGCAGCTGCCATCCCCTCCTAGTTTTTATCCACCAGTTGTATCTGCCCCACCGCAGGTCAACTACGTGGCTACTTATCCCATGCCTGTATCCAGTGATGATGCCGTCGTGCATGATGTCCTGGGGGCATTGGGTCCTGACTTCCAAGACGTTTTCCTTCCACCGGGAGTGACACTCTTGGAAGCAACGACTTCCTGTTCATTATGATGAAGTTCGTTCGGAGCATAGTTCCTTTCCTGTGTCAAGCTCCTTAAAAAATGAAACTGGGTCTGGTCGGAGCATAGTTCCTTTCCTATGTCAAGCTCCTTAAAAAATGAAACTAGGTCTGGTCGGAGCATAGTTCCTTTCCTATGTCAAGCTCCTTAAAAAATGAAACTGGGTCTGGTCGGAGCATAGTTCCTTTCCTATGTCAAGCTCCTTAAAAAATGAAACTGGGTCTGGTCGGAGCATAGTTCCTTTCCTATGTCAAGCTCCTTAACAAATGAAACTAGGAGGTACGAGGATAGTTTGTTCATGTCTCAACCTCGTTTAAAAAATGAAACAAGGTGTCCGAGGATAGTTCTTTTCTTGTGTCGACCTCGTTAAAAAATGAAACAAGGTGTCTGAGGATAGTTTGTTCTTGTGTCAACCTCATTAAAAAATGAAACAAGGAGTCTGGAGCACAGTTCCTTATCTTGTGTCAAGCTCGTTAAAAAATGAAACAAGGGTTATGAGGATAGTTATTTTATTGTGTCAACCTCATAAAAAAATGAAACAACTCCCTTTCCAAATCGATTCTTTTGATTAAGATCTCGTAAAATACAAGTCGAGTCTTTCATAGATCTCGAGAGTGAACCTTCTTTCCATCCACTTTGTTGAATGCAATGAAGCTTGGGGGGCATGTACCTCTGTTATAGACATTTTTGTGCCCTACAACTCCAAGCATGAAATGTCCATAAACCAAGGGCTCCTAAGTCCCTAAAAGTGTTGTTCTAACCCCTAAAGGAACAAGGTCAACAGATTACAGCTTCTCCCAGAAGTTCTCCACCAGAAACTGCTCAGAATTGGTCAAAACAGGATCATTGCAGCTGCTCCACTGGCTAGGTGCATTGCATCTCACCCAAATGCACTATGAGGGTGCGTTGCATTTCAAAACTCCCTTCTGTGGGGTGCGATGGGCGAGAAATGACAAATGGCAGTGTCATTCCGCGAGGTGGAGAGGCAATGGAAGCTTCCAGAATCTTCTCCTGTGACACTTACCTCACTGAATTCGACCAAGGATGAGTAAGAGGCCCTCAGTCTCCAAGTGGAAGCAAGAACTAACAGAGAGAATACACTAATCAAATCACAAGCTGACTCATCCCCCTTACAGATATCTATATATGGATCCCTCATCCCAGAGATCTAGAGGATGGAATTTTGCATATTGTAAGGAATTGATGTTGGTTTCTAGAGACAAACATCAGATTGTTGGGTGATCTATGCTTTGTTTGAGGTGAAGAGGGGCTTCTTTGCTGGGAGGTTGATGCTGGGTCAGAACCACTGGTTGTAACTCCTCCTGGATCTTTTCTTGTTTATCAATAAAAGCTATTTGAGTCTTCCTCCATGCTTCTGTATCATTGATGCTTGTTACATTTGTATGGTCAATTTAAATCTGATCCTAAGTTGTTTATGAATATAGATCCATGTCTTTGTATAGTGCTATTCTTCTGTGATCTTGCAGGTACTTTGTGAAGCTGAGCGTGCCAGGGAGCAGGTAGCTGGAGACTATCAAAGAAGAGAGGGATCGGATCAAAGGATTAGCGCAAGACAGAGGTCGGTTCTTTCTATTCCTCTCTATCTATAATTCATAAAGGAAATACAAAAGTAGCTTTTCTCTGTTTGTTTCTAAGGTAGCTATCACACCTTAGTAGGATAGAGCAGTTCTATATAGACACTTTTCCCTGTAACAAAATGGCGACTCCGCTGGGGAGCTAATTAGTTTGTTTGTTTATCATTCTTTGTTGTTTGTTTCATAAACTTACAAGTAGCATTCGAACTGCATTTGCCATAACAAATGCAAAGTAGATAACTGCTACTTCAATCCATTCACTGGATCTGTTTATGATTTAAAAAACTGATTCACAAACTATCTGATTGCCCTTGTGATAGCTCTTAGATCCTCCTTAGATCTACCCCTGATTGTTGCATTACTGATTGCTTTTTACTCGGCCAAAAACCAAGAACTGAACTGCAAACTGTGACCCGGAACCTGGACAGAGTCTCGTTTCTGGCCCAGCGCAGGTACTGTTCAGAGATTCTGAATTTCAGCGCACTTCTCGAAGGGACAACCTGCGCTGCATTTCAGATTCTCTTTGTTACAGGTGCGCTGATCAGACTAGCTCTGTGCAGCTGTGGCTTCTGTGCTTCATTCTTTCCAGTTCTATTCCTAAATTTTGCTGCCTGTGATCAGTATATGTCTGTTTGAAACCCCTTTTCCTTGTTGTTATTCCGCCTCCTTTGTACAAAAGAACTGTAGATGTTTTTGTGTGTTTGTTGAGTCATTTACAGTTTTCCTTTGCAAAAGTAGCATAGTCGTACTGTCGTCCTTTGATTTGAATTTGTCGCAAGTGTCGATTTCGATCATAGGAGAAAGTTTGATTGTTGTTGATGGTCGATTATCCTGTTAATATTGCTTTTGGTCTGAATTTGTAATTTTCTAGTGTCAAAAACAAGTATTCATTTCAAAATCGTAAAGTGTCGTAATCGTCTCTATTTTTGATTTCGAAAAAGAGCTTGTTTATATTTGTCACTTGAAAAGAAATTCAGATTTGTACATCAACTTTCTTTTTAAGCATCTATATATTAAGAAAGTCAAAAAACAAATACATGCATGTGCATTTGCATATAGACAGTCTGTTTGGCTTGATTTAGGAAAGTGCATTTACAGTGTGCTCTTTTCTCTTTGTGAAAAGATTATGTCTTTCTTTTCCCTAGTAGCTAGGATTTTCATTGCACAAAAGAGATAAAAAGTTTGTTTATCATCTTTAGATTGCATTTTAGGAATTACATCTACATCTCGTGGTGAACCCGAAAGGCAAACTTCATAAGAAAGATCAACTTAAAATAAATTCAATGAATCTAACAACGCTTTGGAACTTAACGCACAACATTTAGAGGTATAGGCTAGAGACGTATTCCGGCGTCGTAAAACCTAGTAACTATTGTTCTCACTGACGGTTGGGTGATTCCTCCACTTTGAGACGATAAGTTCCAGTACGTACTTGTGCTCCCACGTACCGTCGAGCATATTTTGGGAGACCCCTATAGGCTTAAATCCTTTATCCATAGGAAGCCATGTCTGCCGCCCTATCGATCGCAATGCACTGAACACAGCATTCGGGAAGATTGGCTGTCGTACCGTAAAACATATTCTACAGTTTTACGAATGGTTTGGTACTCCCTCTACCTAGACTTCCAAAGTAGTCCCTTTCGTTTCTTTTCAGACTCCTTAACAGAAAAGGTCCATCTGAGCACTTGTCACTTCAGGCTCATTAAAAATCGAAGGAGACTAGAGTCATCTTTTGTTTTTTCGCGACTCTTAAAAACTGAAAAAACAAGTTGTGTCAAAGCGTCTAAAATTTATTTTAAACAGAATATTCATTACCCCTTTCCTACGTTGATCTTGGGTTGAGAAAAATGGAGTCCACCAACCAAGGAATTCCCCTTGGAGGAAATCCTAGTCCTTTCTCCTCTTGGGGAGATGTTGGTGCACCCCATATGGCCACATTGTCGCTTCCAGGACTGACAATTGGTTTTCCTGTATGGCTCTTCTCAACCTCTGTCGTTCAGAACACCACTATTCCTGAACAATCGAATCAGCAACTAGACGAATCCAGAGTTACCCACCAACCTTCTACTTCCTCTAATTCTTCCTCTCCTCCTTCCTCTTCGCTTGATGGGGTTGGTAAAGCCAAAAGTCAAGTTCCTAAGGAGAAGAAGGAAAAGAAGAAGAAAGAGAAGAAGAAGAAGGAGCCAAAAGCGAATGGGGGCAAACGAGTGTCGTCTAACGAAAATCCACACACTGCACCGACCAGGCCTAAATCGCCATGTGTCATTTGCAAGGGAGACCACTATCACAGAGATTGTCCTTGCATCCCTCAGATCTTAAGGGACTGGTCTCCCCGTTTGCACAACCCGATGTCGTCAACCTCTGATGATCATGTTGAAAACACACCGTCAACTAGTGAAAGTGAAGCCCCAGGACAAAAAGGAAAATATAGATTTCCTTGTAAACTGTGAAGGCGATCACGCCGTCCACCACTGTCCCTTCTTAGACGAAGCTAAAAGAGTTTTGGATGATCGTCCGGTTTCACCGTTACGACTTCCTCCTGGATATAAAAAACTCTTGCCGAGTCCGTCACCAGTTGAAAATCCAGCTGGCCCGCTCAGGTGGTCGGCTGAAGCATCTGTCATTGAAGATAAACCATCTGAATCCATACCAGATGAAAGTCAAAAGGTCGAGACGGTAGTTGACCCGGTTTTGCCTTCAGAGGTTCCATCTTCAGATGATATAATCACTGAAGAGAACAAGGATGACACCGTCCAAATTCTTTTCATAAGCACAGACTCCAATGAACATGGGGGCAATTTACCCATTCCTTTACCGCAGGAAGGAAGTTCGTCAGAGTCATACCCGGCCATCTATTCGGTCCCACCTCCAAGAAACCTAGTTGTCTCCTTCGACTGGAATCAACTAGGCAGACCCTGTTTACCAGCTAATGTACCATTCTGAATTATTGTTCAAATATATAGAATGGTTATGGCTGGTACCATCTGTTGTGGGGAAAAGTGCCTATTCAGGACAACCCTATCCACCTAAGGTGTGACAGTGCCTTAGCAACAAACAGAGAAAACTACTTTTGTATTCTTCTTTATGAATTGTAAATGAAGAGGAATAGGATGAACTAACCTGTGTCTTTCGCTAGTTCTTTGATCCAAACTCTCTTCTCTTTGACAGCTTCCAGCTACCTGCTCTCTCACTTTCCCAGCTTCACCAAGTTCCTGCAAGATCACAAAAGAGGAAAACTACACAAAGACATGGATTTATATTCATAAATATCTTAGGATCAGATTTAAGCTAAACATACTAATGCAACATACATCAAAGATACACAAGCATGTAGGAGAAACTCAAATAGTTTTATTGCTATAACAAGAAGATCCAAGAGGAGATACAACCAAGTGAGTCCCGATCCAGCATCAACCTCCCAGCAAAGGAATCCCTTCTTCACCTCCAACAAAGCATAAATCACCCAATAGTCTAATCTCAATCCAAAAACCAACAGCAATTCTCTGCAAAGTACAAAATTCCAGCCTCTGGATCTCTGGGATGAGGGATCCATATATAGATGTATGCAAAGAGGATGAGTCAGCTTGTCATCTGACTAGTGTCCTTTCTCTCTGTCAGTTCTTGCTTCCACTTGGAGGCTGAGAGCCTCTTACTCATCCTTGGTCGAACTCAATGAGGCAAGTGTCATGGAGGAAGATTCTGGAAGCTTCCATTGTCTTTCCACCTCGCGGACTAGCCCTGCCATTTGTCATTTCCCGCTCAGCGCACCCTGGTAGTGCATTTGGGTGTGTTGCAACGCACCTAGCTAGTGTACTGGGGTGCTATGCAACGCAGGTAGCTAGTGGAGCCACTGAAATGATCCTGATTTGACTGATTCTGAGTAGTTTCTGGTGGAGAACTTCTGGGAGAAGCTATAGTTTGCTGAACTTGTTCCTTTAGGGGCAGGAACAACACTTTTAGGGACTTTGGATCCCTTGGTTTATGAACATTTCATGCTTAGAGCTGTAAGGCACAAAAATGTCTATAACAGTTGCCCCCTAAAGTA
This sequence comes from Pinus tabuliformis, assembly GCA_031772625.1. Classification (NCBI taxonomy): domain Eukaryota; kingdom Viridiplantae; phylum Streptophyta; class Pinopsida; order Pinales; family Pinaceae; genus Pinus; species Pinus tabuliformis. The sequence continues at coordinate 907,257,084 of CM062811.1, forward strand.
TGAGGTTGTTTATCGGGTGAAATGCTTTATTAGGAGGATCCGAAGTTCTTTCAATGCTGGGAGGAGACCTGTAATAAGATATAATACAATACATTATCTTCATACTATTTTTCATGATCTAGCTGAGGCGGGCATTTCCCATGCTCAGCTTTATAAATTCATTTACATGTACATAGGACAGACAATCGTCTGATGATAGACTGATGATTCTGATAAAGCCATCATCCTTTTGGTAGGATGATTATCTGTGCTGCAATGCTGTACATTTCAATGTCTTTATTTTCCTGAATATATATCGCAGCCCGGATGGATGAAACTAGATCCGGGGTCTTCAATCTTGTCCGATCTTCACTCTAAGTACAAGTCGATCCATGTGAGAAATGTGTTGAAGTCGAACATGGAAATACATCGCTTGATTACCAGTCAATGATGTAAACTGTTAACAAGCGCGAGAGGAATTACCGATAATGATGATGACCCTCAAGGTACTGCAGTACAATTCACGTGGTTTGAATAAAGGACTTGGTGTCGAACACCACGCAAAATCTTTCGGTCGAAGGTCATTGATGTATACCTGTCGCCGGAAGTGAGAAACTTGCCATTGAGGCATGCAAGCTTCAAAGTACTGAGGGGAGTGTTCCTAGATCAACTTCTTGGATAATGAGCTGATGTCGACAAGAAGTGATCCGTTAAAGGAGGGCCTTAATGAATCCCACATCAATGACACGGAATGGAGCAAATGATTTTGATGGAGGTGAAAACGATCTGATGATACATGGTTCAGGATGGCGGTCATGGAAGAATGAAGTATAATGTATGGTAGTGGATGGGACACAGGTGACTTCTCTGGATGACTTCTCTTGAACATGTCGGCGAAACTTATGTGATGGATTGGTAGCATTTACACCAAATGTGGATGGTATGGCGTGACCATGGTGATGTGACTGGTGAATGAAACAACCCAACCCGACTCAGACACGAAATGGAAGTGTCATGTTCAAGAGCGACTTGCTACCAACAAAGTTTCTTTGAGTTTTTCCCAATTTTTCCCCAGTCATTGCTGACCAGTACCTCTTTATTTTTGTCAAGCTTGAGGAGGATAACATATGCTTGTTCTATAATTTGCCCTTCGGGCAAACCCATCGCTATGTTTTAACGCGCCTAGCGATAGTGAAACTCGTTCTTGTCTAAAGACAAGTTTGTCGCTATTTAATGTTTTTAACGAGTCTAACGACAAAGATAACTCGATCCTTTTCATTTTTAGAGAGTCTGAAAAGGTACGTAAAGTGAACTCCGAAATTCCTTTTTCGTCATCTAATCCCTTAAGCCTGAAAAAGTATAAAATAATGCAGAAGGGATGAATTTTCGATAGTTTTAACGAGCCGAACAAAACAAGCGCTCGATCTTTTTGTGCAATAATCCCTCAGGTCCAAAAAGATTAAAATCTAGAGGAGGGATAGCACTTCCGGTCGCTTTAACGAGCTCGAAGGCCAAAACTCGGCAATCTTTTCATATTTTACGAGTCAGATGAAAAGAGCTTAAAGAAGACTTGTCTTTTGAGGAACGAGTGATGAACAGGGTAGCAGCTGATTCCAGGTAAGGTTTGGAATTTTCCAATCATGGCAGTGTCACAAGGATGGCTAGTAAAATCACTCTTCGCAGCTGTTCCTCAAAATGGGTAAACAATCAAATGGAGGTGAATGATCGGCCAATGGAAAAGTGGAGGTGACGGTGCAAACACGACCAAGGCTTTAATGGCTGATAATGCTACATTCACGGTGGTTATTTACCGGAGGATATTTCATTTTTTAATGAGCTTAAACGCGGATTGAAACACTTGCTCGATCTTATGTTTATTTTTTAACGAGCATGAACTATGCGCTAAAACTGCTCGATTATCCAGTCATATGATAAGAATGTCTCATATAAAACGGCAACATTTAGATTTTTGCCCCACATCCTTTCTTTATGCAAGTTCGGAAACGACTAATCCTACGAGTTTAAAGGGTTAGCCTACAGGTTTAAAGGGAGGACCTAAAAATTTAAAAAATAAATAGTCGCCCTTCGCTTGCACTCCAAAAGGTTTGCATGCCCCCAGGTATAAAATATGATTTCAAGGTTACCCCTCAATTTGCAGGAAAAACATTTGTTTAACCGGGAGAGGCCTACCTCTTACAGGTTACTAAAGATTGCTCTATTTGCGGCGCAAATAAAACACTTCTTTGGCAATGTTTACCAAGATAAACAAAGGTGAGTGACAACGAGCGCCACACACATAACTTTGACAAGAGAATCTTTTTCTAGAATAACCCCTCTTCCAATCACGGACGGGGTACAGACTAGTCATATTCTCCCGCGGAAACCTACTCTATACCCAAAGTTTTCCTGCCGAAGTAGACCAGGATGCATGCCCCCTGGGCTCCAGTCATATCCCTCTGAATTACTCGCGCTCATCGGGAGGAAGGACCGTGGGTTGAGACATTTCTTGTGTGAAGAGACCATTTAGGGATGGTATATGACTATTTGCTATGCGTGATCTGGGAAATGAAAGTTGGTCCACGAGCTTGACCACTCTTCCTTCATGCGGAAAACACATTACTCTAAAGAGTGAGGAGACGATGGCTCCCATGCAATAAATATAGTCTCGTCCAAGGAGTAGGTTATAATCCAAGGGTCCTTGAACTACCATTACGTTCATTTGAACCGTCTTCCCTCTCAATGTTATGGGCACACTGGGAAGGATCCCTAAAGGTCGACTGGTTCCTTTATCAAAGCCTGTCAGATTTCTCATCTCAGGCAAAAGCGATGGCGAACCAAGCGCTTTCCAAGCAGTAGAGGAAAGGATGCTCACAGAAGCCCCCTCATCAATGATGGTACCAGCCATGACCATTCTATATATTTGGACGATAATTCTGAATGGTATGCTTGCTGGTAAACAGGGTCTGCCTAGTTGATTCCAGTCGAAGGAGACAACTAGGTTGCTTGGAGGTGGGACCGAGTAGACGGCCGGGTATGGCTCTGACGAACTTCCTTCCTGCGGTAAAGGAATGGGTAAATTGCCCCCTTGTTCGTCGGAGTCTGTGTTGATGAAGAGAATTTGGATGGTGTCATCCTTGTTTTCTTCAGTGACTGTATCATTCGAAGATAAAACCTCTGAAGGCAAGACCGGGTCAACTGCCGCCTCGACCTTTTGACTTTCGTCTGGTATGGATTCAGCTGGTTCATCTTCAATGACAGGCGCTTCAGCCGACCACTTGAGCGGGCCAGCTGGATTCTCAACTAACGAAGGACTCGGCAAGAGTTTTTTATATCCAGGAGGAAGTCGTAACGGTGAAACCGGACGATCATCCAAAACTCTTTTAGCTTCGTCTAAGAAGGGACAACGGTGGATGGCGTGATCGCCTTCGCACAATTTGCAGGGAAATCTAGCTTTCCCTCTTTGTCCTAGGGCTTCACTTTCGCTAGTTGACGGTGTGCTTTCAACATGATCACCAGAGGTTGACAACACCAGATTGTGCAAACGAGGAGACCAGTCCCTTAGTATCTGGGGGATGCAAGGACAATCTCTATGAAAGTGGTCTCCCTTGCAAATGACACATGGCGATTTAGGCCTGGTCAGTGCAGTGTGTGGATTTTTGTTAGACGACACTCGTTTGCCCCCATTCGCCTTTGGCTCCTTCTTATTCTTCTCTTTCTTTTTCTTTTCCTTCTTCTCCTTAGAAACTTGACTTTTGGCTTTGCCAGCCCCATCAAGCGAAGAGGAAGGAGGAGAAGAAGAATCAGAGGAAGTAGAAGGTTGGTGGGCAACTCTAGATTCGTCTAATTGCCGATTCGATTGTTCAGGAGTAGTGGTGTTCTGAACGACATTGGTTGAGAAGAGCCAGACAGGCAAGCCAATTGTCAGTCCTGGAAGCGACAATGTGGCCATATGGGGTGCACCAACATCTCCCCAAGAGGAGAAGGGACTAGGATTTCCACCAAGGGGAATTCCTTGGTCGGTAGACTCCATTTTCTCAACCTAAAGATCAATGTAGGAAAAGGGTGATGAATATTCCATTTAAAATAAATTTTTAGACGCTTTAGACACAACTTGTTTTTTCAGTTTTTAAGAGTCGAGAAAAAACAAAAGATGACTCTAGTCTCCTTCAATTTTTAATGAGCCTGAAGTGACAAGTGCTCAGATGGACCTTTTCCGTTAAGGAGTCTGAAAAGGAACGAAAGGGACTGCTCTGGAGATCTAGGTAGAGGGAGTACCAAACCAATCACAAAACTGCAGAATACGTTTTACGGTACGGCAGTCAATCTTCCCGAATGCTGTGTTCGGTGCATTGCAATCAGTAGGGCGGCCGACACGGCTTCCTATGGATAAAAGGTTTTAAGCCTATAGGGGTCTCCCAATATATACTCGACGGTACGTGGGAGCACAATCCGTACTGGCACTTATCGTCTCACAGCGGAGGAATCACCCAACCATCAGTGAGGACAACAGTTACCAGGCTTTACGACGCCGGAACACGTCTCTAGCCTAGACCTCTATGTTGTGCGTTAAGTTCCAAAGTGTTGTTAGATTCATTCAATTTATTTTAAGTTGATCTTTCTTAGAAGTTTGCCTTTTGGGTTCACCATGAGATGTAGATGTAATTCCTAAATGCAATCTAAAGATGATAAGCAAATCTTTTATCTCTTTTCGACAATGAAAATCCTAGCTACAAGGGGAAAAGAAAGACACAATCTTTTCTCAAAGAGCAAAGAGCACACTGTAAATGCACTTTTCCTAAATCAAACCATACAAACTATCAATATGCAAATGCACAAGTGCATGTATTTGTTTTTCACTTTCTTAATATTGATGCCTAAAAAGAAAGTTGATGTACAAATCTGAATTCGCTTTCAAATGACAAACACAAACAAGTTTCTTTTCGAAAACAAAAGGTAGAGAAGATTACGACACTTTACAATTTTCGAAATAAACACTTGTTTCGACACTAGAAAGTGACAAATTCAAACCAAAGGCAAAAGTAAAAGCATAATCGACTGTCAACAGCAAATAAACTTTCTCCTAAGACCAAAATCGACAGTTACGACAGATCTAAATCAAAGGACGACAGTGTGACTATTTCACTTTTGCAATGGAAAACTGTAAATGATGCCACAAACACACAAAAACACCTACAGTCTTTTTGTACAAAGGAGGTGGAATTAAGGCAGATACAAGGGGTTTTCAGATAGGTACACACACTGGTCACAGGCTGCAAAAATCAGAAGTAAAACTGGACAAAATGAAGCAAAGAACCTCAGTTGCATAAGGCAAGGCTGATCAGCGCACCTGTTGCACAGAGAAACTGAATTGCAGTGTAGGTAGCCCCTTCGGGACCTGCGTTGAAATGCAGAATCTCTTCACAGAGCCTGCGCTGGGGCAGAAACGAGACTTCTATCCGGGTTCTGGGTCACGGTTTGCAGTTTAATCTATGGTTTTTGGCCGAGTAAAAGCAATCAGTAAGGTACAATTAGAGGGATGATTTAAAGGAGGACTAAGAGCTATCACAAAGGGCAATCAGATCATTTGTGAATCCATTGTTCAAATCATAAACAGATCCAGTGAGTGGATTTAAGTAGCAGCTGTCTACTTTGCATTTGATAATGGCAAATGCAGTTCGATTTGCTACTTCCAAGTTTATGAGACAAACAACAAGAGAAACACAAATAAACTAACTAGACACGATCCCCAGCGGAGTCGCCATTTTGTTGTGGGGAAAAGTGCCTATTCAGGACGACCCTATCCACCTAAGGTGTGACAGTGCCTTAGCAACAAACAGAGAAAACTACTTTTGTATTCTTCTTTATGAATTGTAAATGAAGAGGAATAGGATGAACTAACCTGTGTCTTCCGCTAGTTCTTTGATCCAAACTCTCTTCTCTTTGACGGCTTCCAGCTATCTGCTCTCTCACTTGCCTAGCTTCACCAAGTTCCTGCAAGATCACAGAAGAGGAAAACTACACAAATACATGGATTTATATTCATAAATATCTTAGGATCAGATTTAAGCTAAACATACTAATGCAACATACATCAAAGATACACAAGCATGTAGGAGAAACTCAAATAGTTTTATTGCTATAACAAGAAGATCCAAGAGGAGATACAACCAAGTGAGTCCCGATCCAGCATCAACCTCCCAGCAAAGGAATCCCTTCTTCACCTCCAACAAAGCATAAATCACCCAATAGTCTAATCTCAATCCAAAAACCAACAGCAATTCTCTGCAAAGTACAAAATTCCAGCCTCTGGATCTCTGGGATGAGGGATCCATATATAGATGTATGCAAAGAGGATGAGTCAGCTTGTCATCTGACTAGTGTCCTTTCTCTCTGTCAGTTCTTGCTTCCACTTGGAGGCTGAGAGCCTCTTACTCATCCTTGGTCGAACTCAATGAGGCAAGTGTCATGGAGGAAGATTCTGGAAGCTTCCATTGTCTTTCCACCTCGTGGACTGGCCCTGCCATTTGTCATTTCCTGCTCAGCGCACCCTGGTAGTGAATTTGGGTGCGTTGCAACGCACCTAGCTAGTGTACTGGGGTGCTATGCAACGCAGGTAGCTAGTGGAGCCACTGAAATGATCCTGATTTGACTGATTCTGAGTAGTTTCTGGTGGAGAACTTCTGGGAGAAGCTGTAGTTTGCTGACCTTGTTCCTTTAGGGGCAGGAACAACACTTTTAGGGACTTTGGATCCCTTGGTTTATGGATATTTCATGCTTAGAGCTGTAAGGCACAAAAATGTCTATAACACCATCATAGATGAGGGGGCTTCTGTGAGTATCCTCTCCTCAACTGCTTGGAAAGCGCTTGGTTCGCCATCGCTTTTGCCTAAGATGAGAAATCTAACAGGCTTTGATAAAGGAACCAGTCGACCGTTAGGGATCCTTCCCAATGTGCCCATAACATTGAGAGGGAAAATCGTTCACATGAACGTAATCGTAGTTCAAGGACCCCTAGATTACAATCTACTCCTTGGATGAGACTATATTTATTGCATGAGAGCCATTGTCTCATCACTCTTTAGAGTGATGTGTTTTCCGCACGAAGGAAGAGTGGTCAAGCTCGTGGACCAGCTTTCATTTCCCGGATCACGCATAGCAAATAATCATATACCATCCCTAAATGGTCTTTTCATGCAAGAAATGTCTCAATCTCCAGTCCGTCCACCCGATGAGCGCGAGTGATTTAGGGGGACGTGACTGAAACCCAGGGGGCATGCACCCTGGTCTGCTTCGGCAGAAAAACTTCGGGTATAGGGTAGGTTTCCGCGGGAGAATATGACTAGTTTGTACCCCCGTCTGTGATTGGAAGAGGGGGTTATTCTAGAACAAGATTCTCTTGTCAAAGTTATGTGAGTCGGCGGGCATCGCCGCTCACCTTTGTTTATTTCGGTAGACATTGCCAGAGAAGTGTTTTGTTTACGCCGTAAATAGAACTATCTTTGGTAACCTGTAAGAGGTAGGCCTCTCTCACTAAAACAAATGTTTTATCGGAAAGAAGTAGGGGTAACCTTGAAACTCTGTTTTATACCTGGGGGCATGCAAACCTTTTGGAGTGCAAGCGAAGAGCGACTATTTATTTTTTAAATTTATAGGACCTTTAACCCGTTAAACTCGTAGGATTGGTAGTTTCCTAACTTGCATAAAGAAATGATGTGGGGCGAATCTCTAAAATTTTCCGTTTTTATATGAGACATTCTTATCACACAACTGTATTAATTGAGCAGTGTTACCGCAAGGTTCAAGCTCGTTAAAAAATAAACCCGCATCGAGCAGTTTTAGCACATAGTTCAAGCTCGTTAAAAAATAAACATAAGACATGAGCAAATGTTTCCACCCGTGTTTAAGATCGTTAAAAAATGAACTATTCCCCAGTAAATAACCATCGTGAATGTAGTACTTCAGCCATTAAAGCCTTTGTCGTGTTTGCACCGTCGCCTCCACTTCTTCATTGGCCGATCATTCACCTCCATTTGATTGTTTACCCATTTTGAGGAAAAGCTGCGAAGAGTGATTTCACTAGCCATCCTTGTGACACTGCCGTGATTGGAAAATTCCAAACCTTAGCTGGAATCAGCTGCTACCCGTTTTATCACTCGTTCCTCAAAAGACGAGTCTCCTTTAAGCTCTTTTCAACTGACTCGTAAAATATGAAAAGATTGCTGAGCCATTGGCCTCTCCAGCTCGTTAAAGGGACAGGAAGTGTTATCCCTCCTCTAAATTTTAATCTTTTTGGACCCGAGGGATTATTACACAAAAAGATCGAGCGCTTGTTTTGTTCGGCTCGTTAAAACTATCGAAAATTCATCCCTTCTGTATTGTTTTATACTTTTTCGGACTTAAGGGATTAGATGACGAAAAAGGAATTTTGGAGTTACCTTTACGTTCCTTTTCAGACTCTCTAAAATTGAAAAGGACCGAGTTATCTTTGTCGTTAAACTCGTTAAAAAGATTAATAGCGACAAACTTGTCTTTAGACGAGAACGAGTTTCACTATCTCTAGGCTCGTTAAAACATAGCGATGGGTTTGCCCGAAGGGCAAATTATAGAATAAGCATATGTTATCCTCCTCAATCTTGACAAAAATAAAGAGGTACTGGTCAGTAATGACTGGGGAAAAATTGGGAAGAAAACTCAAAGAAACTTTGTTAGTAGCAAGTCGCTCTTGAACATGACACTTCCGCTCCGTGTCCGAGTCGGGTTGGGTTGTTTCATTCACCGGTCACATCGCCATGGTCACGCCATACCATCCACATTTGGGCTTAATGCTACCAATCCGTCACATCAGTGTCGCCGATATGTTCAAGAGAAGTCATCCAGAGAAGTCACCTGTGTCTCACCCACTACCATACATTATACTCCATTCTTTCATGACCGCCACCCTGAACCTTATATCACCAGATCGTTTTCACCTCCATCAAAATCATTTGCTCTGTTCTGTGTCATTGATGTCAGATTCATTAAGGCCCTCTTGTGACAAATCACTTCTTGTCGACATCAACTCATTATCCAAGAAGTTGATCTAGGAACACCCCATTCAGTACTTTGAAGCTTGCATGCCTCAATGGCAAGTTTCTCACTTCCGGCGACAGGTTTACATCAATGGCCTTCAACCGAAAGATTTTGCGTGGTGTTCGACGCCAAGTATTTTATTCACACCACGTGAATTGTACTGCAGTACCTTGAGGGTCATTATCATTATCGGTGATTCCTCTCGCGCTTGTTAACAGTTTACATCATTGACTGGTAATCAAGCGATGTCTTTCCATGTTCGACTTCAGAACACTTCTCACATGGATCGACTTGTACTTCGAGTGAAGATCGGACAAGATTGAAGACCCCAGATCTAGTTTCATCCATCCGGGCTGCGATATATATTCAGGGAAATAAAGACATTAAATGTACAACATTGTAGCATAGATAATCATCCTACCAAAAGGATGATGGCTCTATCAGAATCATCAGTCTACACTCAGACGGTTGTCTGTCCTATGTACATGAAAATGAATTTATAAAGCTGAGCATGGTAATGCCCGCCTCAGCTAGATCATGAAAATATTATGAAGATAATGTATTGTATTGTATCTTATTACAGGTCTCCTCCCAGCATTGAAAGAACTTCGGATCCTCATAATAAAGCATTTCACCCGACACCAAAAGGTTAACGGCCTCATACTTTAGGGGGCAACTGTTATAGACATTTTTGTGCCCTAAAACTCCAAGCATGAAATGTCCATAAACCAAGGGCTCCTAAGTCCCTAAAAGTGTGGTTCTAACCCCTAAAGGAACAAGGTCAATAGATTACAGCTTCTCCCAGAAGTTCTCCACCAGAAACTGCTTAGAATTGGTCAAAACAGGATCATTGCAACTGCTCCACTGGCTAGGTGCGTTGCATCTCACCCAAATGCACTGTGAGGGTGCGTTGCATTTCAAAACTCCCTTCTGTGGGGTGCGATGGGCGAGAAATGACAAATGGCAGTGTCATTCCGCGAGGTGGAGAGGCAATGGAAGCTTCCAGAATCTTCTCCTGTGACACTTGCCTCACTAAATTCGACCAAGGATGAGTAAGAGGCCCTCAATCTCCAAGTGGAAGCAAGAACTGACAGAGAGAAGACACTAATCAAATCACAAGCTGACTCATCCCCCTTACAGATATCTATATATGGATCCCTCATCCCAGAGATCCAGAGGCTGGAATTTTGCATATTGTAAGGAATTGTTGTTGGTTTCTAGAGACAAACATCAGATTGTTGGGTGATCTATGCTTTGTTTGAGGTGAAGAGGGGCTTCTTTGCTGGGAGGTTGATGCTGGGTCGGAACCACTAGTTGTAACTCCTCCTGGATCTTTTCTTGTTTATCAATAAAAGCTATTTGAGTTTTCCTCCATGCTTCTGTATCATTGATGCTTGTTACATTTGTATGGTCAATTTAAATCTGATCCTAAGTTGTTTATGAATATAGATCCATGTCTTTGTATAGTGTTATGCTTCTGTGATCTTGCAGGTACTTTGTGAAGCTGAGCGTGCTAGGGAGCAGGTAGCTGGAGACTATCAAAGAAGAGAGGGATCGGATCAAAGGATTAGCGCAAGACATATGTCAGTTCTTTCTATTCCTCTCTATCTATAATTCATAAAGGAAATACAAAAGTAGCTTTTCTCTGTTTGTTTCTAAGGTAGCTGTCACACCTTAGTGGGATAGAGCAGTTCTATATAGACACTTTGGCCTGTAACAACCTCGTTTTGCGTTATTATGCTGGGGACATGCAAACTCATAACAAGCATAGTTTTTCGTTTCAAGCTTGTGTAAACATGAAACCGAATCCAAGCAAAGTTCTCCATGGTTCAAGCTTGTGTAAAAATGAACCCATACCCGATTTACATCTTGTGATTGTCGTTTATTCGCTAAATTCTGTTAGATGAGCCTTGATTGTTTCATTCCATTCATCTCTTTGGATGATCATATGCTTTCACTTGGTTGTTTTTCCTTTCCTGAGGAACCGCAGCGATGAGTGGTTTTATTAGCCAGCCTCTTGACCATTACATGTTTTGAGCAGTTCCACCATTGCCGGAACTAGTTGCTACCCTTTATACCACTCATTCCTCTAGGATGAGTCACCTTTAAGCTCTTTTCTGACTCATAAAATATGAAAAGATTGCCGAGTATTTTCCCTTTTTGACTCGTTAAAGAGAATAAAAATGGAGGTCTGCTTTCAGCTCTTTTCCGACCGTTTAAAGACGAAAAGATTGCCGAGTTTTTCCTCTTGACTCGTTAAACGTAAATAAGAGGCGGTCGTCTTTAAACTCTTTTCCGACCGTGTAAAGACAAAAAGTTTGTCAGGCCCCTTGTCGTTTCAGGCTCGTTAACGGTTATGAAACGACGTGATTTCGATCACTTTTTTACTTTTTCAGGTCAAAGTCACTAGTCATGAAAAGTACTCCTCGATCGTAATGGTCGGGCGGTTCTTTCGAGCATTGTTTTATACTTTTTCGGGCTCGAGAGACACAACTTTACGAAAAAGGACACCCCTGGAGTTTCCTTTTCCGCTATCTTTTCCAACTCTCTAAACATGAAAATACGCCGATTTCTTCATTTGTCAGACTCGTTAAAACTTAATGACATCGGATTCTGTCGAAATGACGCCTTTTAAGCATATGTTATCCCCATCAAGCTTGTCATCAAAAAATAACCGGGGTACTCACCAAAAATGGTGGGGAAAATAGAACCAGAATCATTATCGTGTCGGCAGTATGTCGCTCTTGAACATGGAACTTGTCTGCATTCGTGTCGGGGTGGGGACATCCCATCTCGTTTTTACACTTGCCTCCATGGGTTTGGGTTATCCTGTTTGACCTCTCATCTACTCATTGCCCTGTCACCATGACCACTGATCATTTGATGTCAAATACTACCAAGTCCACTGTCGTTCCGCCAATATGTTCAAGAGAAGTTGACCTCTGCAGAATACTCAACCTCCCTCTGATGCCTCACATAATCCTGATTCACAAAAAAAAATTATCTTTCTCTATCTCGTGTCGATGATGTGGGAAACATTATGGCCCACCTTGGATTAAGGTCACTTCCTGTCGACTTCAACTCATTATCCAGGAAGTTGATCTAGAGACTCCCTTCTGGTGCCTTGGAGCCTGCATGCCTCAATGGCAGGTTCTTCTCGTTTGACGCGAGGTTTTCATCATTGGCCTCCGATCGAATGATTCTACGGGTGTTCGACACCGGCTCACTGATTCGCATGTCGTAGATTGTACCTATAGTGCCTTGAGGACCATTGTCATTATTGTTGGTACCTCTCACATATGTTAATAGTTTTCATTATTGACTGGTAATCAGACGATGTTCTTTCATGTTCGACTTCGACTCTCATATTCGCATGCTTGAACTTGTACTTTGTTCGGGTCGAGATGGAGCGCAAGACCTTGGATTTTGTCTGTTGGGATCCAGGTTGCGATTTTGTGGATTATTATGATCATTACATGACTCATTCACTAGATGGCTGCGACCATGCCCGAGTCTGTTTATCGATCCTCACTGGATGGCTGCGTCCATACCTTGGATCCAGATTTCTATGTACTCTGTTATGGATGGCTGCGCCCATACCACATATATCATGTACTTGAGATATCATTTGTACTTCTTCATGCAGGTTCTCCGGCGGCAGTGTTTTCAGTTGGCCATGTTCTTATAAAGCATTTCACCCCTCTCTCTCTCTCAAGCCTCATGCTTTAGGGGGCATCTGTTACACAGTAATTTGTCACCGTCCCTGTTACCCCTTCTCCCGCACATTGGAGGACTTATTCCGGGACCTGTGAGAAGTGACATAACCTGAAAACACTTGCATTGTATTCCCCTAAGTATGTACTTCATATGCCCTGAAGACACCTTCTGCAAAATACCCATAAAAATAGCCCTTTCTCCATTGGCGCGGGTTCACTATGTATCACTCGCGCCAATATGGGAAATCCTCCAAATAGGGCGCGCCAGCTGGCGCTCTGTCTAGGAGTTGCACTCGCGCCAACCCAGTTGGGTAAAGTTTTTAACAAACAAACTTAGGAAGGTTCTTCCTAACCCACTCATGAACTGAATCTATATTGAGTTGGGTCAGTTGGGCTTCGAATCTCCATAGGAGGGAAGTAGTTCTCCACCTCTCATGGAAGCTTCTTAGTGATAAAGCCAATCCCATGAATCTTGTGGATGACCCTAACTCCTTCTCCTCTATCTATAAAAGCTTGTCCTTTTGCCTTTGACAAGTTAGTCTCCAAGTTCCAAATTCTAAGTCTCAAAGTCTGAGAATTGCCAAGTTCATGCTACAAGGAGCCTTATTCATTCCCATGAGGCTAAATCTTAAGTGAGGAGATTCTTATCCAAGTGACCAAGGAGAGAGAGGCTTGTTCCCCATTCCCAACAAGCTTTGCAAGGCATGTGTTGCTGATCACCCAGCCAAAGGAGGATTTGACGTCAGAACTATGGTTGTATTCTTCTTTGTTGTTTATCAATAATAGACGACTATCATTATGGTTCCACTCTTATTGTCTTTTGTAATGATGATTGAGTTATATCCTTTCTGACTGATATATAGTTGCATCTATTGGATTTTATGCTTGTGTTTGTGTCGTTCTTTGCATGTGCAGGTGTCCGTTCATGAGGATCGTGGGGATTGTGACCAGTCGGAGCAAATGAATGGGAGCGACGACTCTTCTACAAGTACTAGCGTTGGAATCTAGGTAGGCCCTCATCATCAGTCTTTGATTTGCAATTAGGAACCTGCGTGATAGCGTTGCTTGATTGTTGCTAGACCCGGTCTAGGCTAGTAGGGATCGCCTCTGTCCGCAGAGGGGATTTACCTTCACAATAGGGGGAGAGGGATGGTAGAACAAATAGATAGTGAGTGAGAAGTGTAGAGAAAGATGGAGTGAAAAGGGAGATATGGAGAGAGAATGTGAATGTTTGGGAGTCAGATAAAGAGGAAAAGAAGGTGAGATGGAGAGAAGGGGAGTGAAAGAGAGAGAGATAGGCATATAGTAACGGAGTTGGAAGGTGAAGAGAGAGAGAGAGAGAGGTGGGAGAGAAAGGGAGAGAGAGGAAGGAAGAGAGAGAGGATGTGAGAGAGTGAAGAGAGGTAGGTAAAGAGAGATGGAGATGGAGGGGGAGAGAGATGGTGATCCAGTATTTCTTCGTCTACCGAAATTATCAAAGATCTTTTATTTCTATGATGTTGTTAGAATTTAATTTAAAAGAGAATAAAATAATACATGTGCATGCTTAAACAAGAGGAAACATGACAATGATAAACAAATCAAGAACACAATACATTTGATAACAAAGTTCACCTAGTGTGGGCTACGTCTCTGGGCCCGGTGTCAAGATAGTGGAGACATCTTCATATAATGCTAGAAAAGGTGATGATGTAAATGGAATATTCTTTTTCATAACAAGTTCATATGCCTTCAACAATAGTGGCTTGTCTCTCCATGAGATGTTCTCCCTACAGGAACTCTCACTCAAAATGGGCTTCCTTCAACATGACAAACTAAAAAGATCTCATATAATGTGGCAATGAGTTTCCCCTCAACATAGTTACAGAGGGATCCCAACAACAATACATAGCATGACAAGCTAATGACATCTCACATAATGTGGCAATAATGATCCCTTGACATAGTATCAAACAAGGATCTCAAGAATAATACATCATCTCAACAATAATGAAAGGAAACATAATATGACTCCTTCATGTACCTTCACTTTTGAAGTTGGCCAACAAATGAAAAACTCAGTTACAGACACTAACTGCACCAATAAATTTCTGGCGTCAAGTAGTGTAAAATCGACTATCCATTCATCAATTTTTAACACTGCAAAATCTGGGCCTTCAGGAATCTTTTAAATTCCCCATGATTCTCTAAAGATTTTTCTCCATGCACTGACTGGAGAGATTCCCTTGAAATGTAAAATCTGATCTCACCATTGCAATCCTTGCGGAATTTTGAGACTTTTGAGTATAAGGTTGGCTACATTCTTACTCTGGCGAATTTCAGCCTCCAAGGGAATCTAAAGATTCCTCAAGATTCTTCAGAGATTCCCTGCTAAGGGGAACCTGTAATTGTGCTGCTTAGATATAAAATATGAATTCACCATCACGCTCCCTGTGAAAATATGAGAAAAATTATTGTAAACCTGATAACATTCTAACAATATGAAAGTTTACCTCCTAGGGAATATTTTTAGCATCTCAAGGTTCTGAACAAAAAATATGTCTCGAAAAGCATGCCAACATAGTTCCACCTAACCCCTGAAAATCATGGTTCCATTCTCTGTCCCACTTGTGGTTCTGCCAAATAAGAATTCCTCCACCGTTGGCTTCGCCTCCGTCTGTTTTCTCTCTCCCCCGTCGAATGGCAAAACCAAAGCTTATAAAGGGGTTGGGTGGCAAACTTTACAAAGCACCTACCCTTGGTGGATTGGTTAGGCATTTTGTTTGATGCAGGGAGGTCGGGGGTTCAAATCCTACTGACCACCAACCTTAGTATATTGTGCAGGTTTGATATCTTTTTGTTTCATATTAATACACGATCATTTAACATTTTTCTCGAAAATGGTCAGTTAAATACAATATGTCATTGTTGGTTACATTTTACTATATCTGGTTCTGGTGGTGGTGGGGTTTGACCACCCGCCACCATATATATGGTATGAGGACCATTGGGGTGGCAATGTTTGTGGCCCGCCACTGCACCATTTTTTTGTTTTTGTTTTTGTTTTTTATATAATATATCATTTTTTTTGTTTTTGGTTGACAATAAGGTTTATTAGACAAATTAAGGGTTCAAAAATTCTACCATTCCAATGGCTAGATTGCGTGCGTAGATTCTCCGTGAATTCATAGGATCATTAAACCTGCCACTTGTCCAACTTTGACCAGCCTTATCTTCTTCATACGAACTTGGATTTGAGTTTTATTCACACCGTTGGAATTAAGGCAATGAGCACTACAACCTGATCCTAGTTCGAGAGAAATCTGACCACTTTTAATTTTGAGCTATTATAAGCCCTCCTTGACCTCTGAGTGTGTCTATAGCCACCTGTATCATTCCTCCCCACTGACGATCTTTTGGTCCTCTAAAATTATGAACATAATCAACAACTTTTGTGTACATTTTCTACACTGCAAGTGTCCTGATAGGTCACCATTCTTTCTCCTTCACCTTTGACTTTCGGATCCATAAGAAACGAGCCAACACTTGCATCCTCTGCAAACTTGTAGTACAATATTTTTCAAATTACATGCTTAACTACATGAATAATTATTACTCAAGCATCCCATACTTGTCATGTGTTTATAACACATACTCTATGGTCAAGTTTACATCAAAATGGAAACAATGGCCCAACTATAAATACAAGGCCAAAACATCATTGTTTCTTCAACAAGTGATGGAAAACACATCATCATTTTTACAGTTTAAAATGCAACACATGATTTACAAAGTGAGGCCATGATAAGCTACCCAATCTAGAAAAACCATTTCTTACTCAACAAAGTGAACCACAATGAATGTGGTAGATTTTCTTGATGAACATTTTCACTGTCTGGTTTCTGCATGGGAATTTTGTCCTATTGAGGTTGCTCTAGATGGAGCCTCCAACATGTGGCTCTTTGGTGACCACCTATGTTGCAATGACTACAGAAAGTCTTCTTCCTCTAGATCTGCTTCCTTCCCTACTATGGAGAAGGCCTTTCATGCCTCATACTCTTTCCTGCTGCCAGTCTCTTCAAGCACTCAACAAACACATGGTTATGTAAACCATAAAAGCTAAAGTGTTTTCTATTCCATGATTTATGTTCATCATTAACAAGATTGTAATGAAAATTAACTTTAGAATACTAAGACTTGTTATACCTTTCCTGGCTATCTCTTGTGCAATTATGGTGATGATATCTTGCCTCAGCTCTTCCTCTACAATGTGCACTACCATGGGATGATGGTGATGTGTTCCCATCATTCTCTTTCCTCGACGGTTTCATCAATGTCTTGGAAGCTTCTGACACCTTTGAGCTTTCTCCTTCGGTGTATCCCAAACCCGAAAATCAAGATATTTTCACAACCTCCAATGGTTGAGTCATGCCTTGGACATTAACACTAAGTCCTCCTCCTTTGTACATCATCTTGGTAAGGAGTCTCATGGTAGTTCCTGTAATTGGCACCTCCACATTTCCAACAAAAATAACATCATGTGCAGATGAAACTAAAGAACAATTAACATTGTTTACCTCAGTTGTCGATTTTGAAATAGGTGATGAGGGATTCTCTAAGCCTTCGCTTCTCTCTAACTTCTCCAAGGCCTCTGGCGTGGCTTGTAGCTGAAGCTACAGCCTCTGCTTCTCCTCTTTCTCTTATTGTAGAAGTCTCCTTAATTCAGTATGCTATGCTTGAAGACTCTAGTCATTGCACTTCAATCCTTCCAAGGCCTCTTCCATGGATCACAAATGAAGCTACAATCATTTCTTTTCCTTTTTCTATTCTCATAGAAGCATCTTCAATTTAGCGTTATCTTCTTCAAGTCTCTTATTGATATCCTCATTTGAATGATGAGAATATGATGAAGGCGATGATTGTTCATTGGAAGGTGTGGATGGAGCATCATTCTCTACTCTCTCTTTCTCCCATTCCTCATAAGCTTCATACATTATGTCCACCATTTTGGACGTCCAGAGCAAGGCCTCATACATTTCTTTGTCATCCTCCATTGTTGCATGTTCAATTGTTCACACTCGCAATTCACATTATTGATAAGACCACCCTGATACAAAACTTCATCAGGGACTTCTTCATCTACCAGAATTATCCAAGATCTTTAACTTATGTGATGTTGTTAGAATTGCATTTAAAAGACCATAAAAAAACCACATGTTCATGCTTAAACAGGAGGAAAAATGAAAACGATTAGCAAATCATAGACACGATACATTTGATAATAGAGTTCACCTAGTGTGGGCTATGTCTCTGGGGCTGGTGTCAAGATAGTGTAGGCTGCTTCATATAACGCTAGAAAAGATGATGATGTAAATGGAAGACTCTTTGTCATAACAATGTCATACACCCTCAGCAAGAGTGGTTTGTCACTCCATGAGACGTTCTCCCTATGAGAACCCTCATTCAAAATGGGCTTCCTTCAACATGAAAAACTAACAAGGTCTCACATAATGTGGCAATGAGTATCCCCTCGACATAGTTACATAGGGATCTCAACAACAATACATAGAATGACAAGCTAATGAAATCTCACATAATGTGGAAATAATGATCCCTCCACATAGTATCAATTAGGGATCTCAAAAATAATACATCTTCTCAGAAATAATGAAAGGAAACATAACATGACTACTTCATATACCTTCACTTCTGAAATTGGCTGAAAAATGAAAGGCTTAACTACAAAAACTGACTGCACCACTGAATCTTTGGCATCGCATAATGTAAATTGACCATCCATTCATGAAATTCTGACACTGTCAAAATCTGGGCCTTCGGGAATCTTTTAGATGCCCCATGATTCTCCAAAGATTCTGCTCCATGCGCTAACTAGAAGATGCCCCATGATTCTCCAAAGATTTTGCTCCATGCGCTAACTAGAGATATTCTCTTCAAATGGAAAATTTGATCTCACCATTGTGATCCTTCAGGAATTCTGATATTTTTGAGTATAGATTTGGCTACATTCTGACTCTGGTGAATTTCAGCCTCCAAGGGAATCTAAAGATTCTTCAAGATTCTTGAGAGATTCTCTGTTGTTGAGTAGCTGCAATTTTGTTTCTCAGATAGAAAATTTGAATTCACCATCGCGCTCCCTGTGAAAATCTGAGAAAAATGACTCTAAAATTGATAACATTATGACAATGTGAAATTTTACCTTCCATGGAATCTTTTCAGCATCTCAAGATTCTCTGCAAAAATTATGTCTCGAAAAGCGTGCCAGCATAGTTCTGCCTCGGCACTGCAAATCATAGTTCCATTCTCTTTCCCACTCATGGTTTACCTAGATCAGATTTATGCCACTATTGGATTGGCCTCTATCATCTATTCTCTCTCTTCCCCATCGAATAGCAAAACCAAAGCTTATAAGGAGGATGGGTGGCACTCTTTAAAAACCCACCACCCTTGGCAGATTGGTTAGGCATTATGCTTGAGATGGTGAGGTCGGGGGTTCAAATCCTGCTGACCTCCAACCTTATTATATAGTGAGTTTGATTTTTTTTGTAACGGTTTCATATCAATACACGATCGTTTAATTATTTTTTTGGAAAATGGTCAGTTAAGCACAATATGTCGTTGTTGGTTAGGTTTTACCATATCTAGTTCCAATGGTGGTGGGGTTTGACCACCCACCACGATATATATGGTATGTAGACCATTGGGGCGGCGTGTTGGTGGCCCACCACCCCATAAATTTTTATTTTTATTTTTTATATATAATATATCATTTTGTTTATTTTTGGCTGAGAGTAGGAGTTATTAGAGAAATTAAGTGTTCAAAAAATTCGACCGTTCGGATGGCCGAATTTCATGCGTCAGGTCTCCGTGAATTTGTAGGATCATTAAACCTTCCACTGTCCAACTTTGAACAAAACTTTAACCAACTCTATCTTCTTCATACGAACTCTTATTTGAGTGTCGTTCACACCATTGAAATCAAGGCAAAGGGCACTACGGCCTGGTCTTAGTTCGAGATCAATCTAACCACTTTGAATTTTGAGCTATTATAAGCCCTATTTGACCTATGAGTGTGTCTAGATCCACCTAGATTAGAGGGGGGTAAGAGAAAAGACATATAGAGATACTGGTGGAGAGTGAGAGAGAGAAGACACCAGGAGGGAAGAGAGATAAAAGCGAGGGAGAGGGAGAGCATGGGAAGAGACAGAGAGGGAGCGATAGATAGATATATTGGAGAAGGAGAGCGTATGTTTTGGGGGTGATATAGACAAACAAAGGGATAGAGATATATAGGTGGATGGTGAAGAGAAAGAAGGGAGAGATGGAGACAGGGTGGGGGGTATATAGATATTCACAGATATGGAATGAGAGAGGATGTGTGTTTGGGGGGGTGAGATAGAGAGAAAAATAAGGAGAAATGGAGGGAGATACAAAAATATATGGAGGGGAGAAAGAGGGAAGAATATTTCTTGCATTATATGCATTCATTTTAGTGTAGATGGTTATTTCTAATCCTTTTTTATTTCTTGCAATAGATGCATTGATTTTAGTGTAGATGTTGATTTCTAATGATATTTGATTAATTACACTACATGTATTGATTTCAATGTAGATGATTCCTAATCCTATTTGATTGCTTGAACTAAATTCATTGATTTCGGTGTATATGGTGATTTCTAATCCTATTTGATTGGTTTCACTAAGTGCATTAATCTCAATGTAGATGTTGATTTCTAATTATATTTGATTGCTTGCACTAGATGCATTGATTTTAGTGTAGATGGTAATTTCTAATCCTATTGGATTGCTTGCATTAGAAGCATTTATTTTAGTGTTGGTTTCTAATCCTATTTGCTTACTTGCACTAGATGCATTGATTTGAGTGAAAATGTTTATTTCTAATCGTATTTGATTATTTTCATTAGATGCATTGATTTTAGTGTAGATGTTGTAATCTAATCCTATTTGATTTCTTTCACTTGATGCATTAATTTCAATGTAGGTGTTGATTTCTAGTTATATTGTATTGATTGCACTAGATGCATTTATTTCAATGTATATGATTTCTAGTCCTATTTGATTGCTTGCACTAAATGCATTCATTTTATTGTAGATGGTGATTTCTGATCTTATTTAATTGCTTGCACTAGATGCATTGATTTCAATGTAAATGTTGGTTTCTAATCTTATTTCCTTGCACTAGATGTATTGATTTGAGTGTAGATGTTCATTTTTAATCATATTTGATTACTGCATTAGATGCATTGATTTCAATGTATATTTTTTTTCTAATTCAACCTATTAATATTGGAGAGCAAGAGAGACAAGATATGATGTTTAATACAACAACTCAAGCTAAATATTTAAATGGTTTACGATTTCAACTGCCCTCTTTATATATTCGACATGGAAATATGACAAAACTAACAAGGGTGAAAATAAGAATAGTAGAAGAAAATAGTTTGAGATTGGTCACAATGAATACTATCTATAATTGACTACATTCTTATTATTCACATTTTCTATCATCCAACACTATTACATTGTAACTTTGCATTCAAAAATTTTATTTCATCATTTTTCATAATTAAAGTTATTAACAATATTTATCATCTCAAGAAACTAAGGTAACTAAGCAAATTTATAATTAAAATGATGAGATAAATCTTAGACATACTTAGCATATTTAAAATGATTATATTAATATTAGATGTATTTATATATTATTGATAAAATTAATCATATGTTCGATAGATTTTCCTTAGCCGCACATGACTGAAACTAGCCTAGATGCATCTTAACTTCGGATCTATCAAGCACCGGGAGGGATCAAATCTCTTGAGGTGCAAACCTTTCCTCAGGTTTTTCAATCAAAAAAGAGGTTTGCACCTCGAGATATTTGATCTCTTTCACTACTTGAGAGATCCATAGTTAAGATGGATCTAGGTTGGTTTTTTAATAAAAAAGTCTTAAAAAATCAAGACTTTGGTTTTAACCTTTTCTTCCTTTTAATTAAAATGCATCTTAAGAATTATATTTATATTTACAATAATGTATACAAAATTATTATTACACTGCCCTAAGCAATTTGTGTTTGAACTAGTGTAATCTTAAGTCAAGTTTCTCGCTCATGTAACACTAAATAGTTGCATGGATCCTTCATCAATGTAAGCATTTGTTGTTTGTAGTACATGATTGTGATTGTTAATTGATTATAAAAATAATGGTTGAGATGGTCCTTTTAAATAATCATTTTTGAAATCACTTTTATTATTTATAATATTGTTTTGTTATAATACTAAAAAATATTCTGAAGATAATAATTTATTATTTATTATTAATTAAGATTAAATTAAATAGTATTTTCAAATATTATTTATATTTCACAGTTAAATTGTTTATTATAATGTGGTTCAAATGTTTTGATTTATCCATTAGAAATATATAATTCTAAAAAATCTATATTATGTAAATTGAAAAAATATAAATTGTTTGAAATATATTTTTGGTATTTTATTGTTGGTTTGATCCATGAGGAGTTTAAACCTTGAAACTCATGATTTACATGACACTTCATAACACAACAATGATGAATTAAATTTCCCCAAAACATTATCCATATTAACTCCAAATCTATCAAGCGCTGAGAGCGATCAAATCTCTCGAGGTGAAAACTATTTTTTGAGTGCAAAACTTGAGGAAAGGTTTGCACCTCGAGAGATTTGATCCCTCTCAGAACTTGATAGATCCAAAGTTAAGATGGATCTAGGCTGGTTGCAGTTGTGTGTGGCCAAGGAAAATCTATCGAATATATGATTAATTTTATCAATAATATGTAAATACATCTAATATTAATATAATAATTTTAAGTATGATAAATATGTTGGAGATTTATCTAGTCATTTTATTTTAAATTTTCTTAGTTACCTCAGTTTGTTGAGATGATAAATATTGTTAATAAATTTAATGATGAAAATTTATTAAATGAAAATTTTGAATGCAAAGTGACAATGTAATAGTGTTGAATGATAGAAAATGTGAATAATAAGAATCAATTCAATTACAAATAGTCTTCATCATGGTCAATCTCAAATTGTTTTCTTCTACTATTCTTATTGTCTCCCTTGTTAGCTCTGTCATATTTCCATATCGACTATATCAAAAGGACAATTGAAATTATAGACCATCTAAATATTTAGTTTGAGTTTTTATAGTAAACATCATACATTGTCTCTCTTGCACTCGAATATTAATAGGTTGAATTAGAAAACAACATCTACACTTAATTCAATGCATCTAATGCAAGTAATCAAATAGGATTACAAATCAACATCTACACTCAAATCATTGCATCTAGTGCAAGTAAGAAAAAAGGATTAGAAACCAACATCTACAATGAAATCAATGCATCTAGTACAAGCAATAAAATAGGATTATAAATCACCATCTACACTAAAATCAACGCATTTAGTGCAAGCAAACAAATAGGACTAGAAATCCTCTACTTTGGAATCAATGCATCATGTGTAAGCAATCAAATATATTTAGTAATCAACGTCTAAATTGAAATTAATGCATCTAGTGTAAGCAATCAAATGGGATTACAAAACATCTACACTGAAATCAATGCATCTAATGCAATTAATCAAGTATGATTAGAAATCAACATCTACACTCAAATCAATGCATCTAGTGCAAGTAAGTAAATATGATTAGAAACCAACATCGATACTAAAATCAATGCATCTAGTGCAAGCAACCAAATAAGATTAGAAATCACCATCTACACTAAAAAAATGCATCTAGTGCAAGCAATCAAATATAATTAGAAATCAACATCTACATTGAAATTAATGCATCTAGTCAGGCTTGGAATTTCAAATCCTTTCTCCCTATCAAATAGAAATTTGTTGACGTTTTTGTATTTTTCATGCCCTTCATTTTACGTTCTACCCAAATTTGTGAATGTCAACCTCCCCTTATCTCGAAACTCTCTTTCAACTACTTTTTCATCTCAATTTTCATTAATCTTTCCTCTAAAAGTGCCTTGTTTTTCCTAAGTTAGCATAAACATGTTAATTGTTGCAATTGTATTGCATAGTAATATCTTTTGTTTAATTATCTCTCTTTTTAATCATATAGTCTCTTATTTTCAAATTAAAGGAATAATTTATTTCATTCTCAATTTTATTTTATGTTATAAAATATTTGACATTAAAAAAAATTTCAATTTGCAAATTAGATTTAAGGACATAGATTTTGTTATTCATATGATAACTTTCTATTTATATAATGAAAAATAATTAGACCTTAATTCCTTTAATTTTTTTATCTTTAAATTTTATATGATTTTAATTTAGCATATATATATATGTGTGTGTGTGTGTGTGTGTGTGTGTGTGTGAGAGAGAGAGAGAGAATTGATAAAGAAAAAACTACTAAGACTCATACTTAATGCTTTTGACTAAAAGATTTATAATAATGAAATATCCATAATTTATTTTTATTCTATCCATAATTTATTTTTATTCTTACTCATACAAAGCATTATAAATTCTTCAAACTTTTGAAAATATAAGCAAAACAAATAATCCTTACTTCTTATTTAAGAGTTATGTGTTATAATTATATTAAATTGAACTTCAATTTCATTTAATCATTAAAACAATTAATTTATAAAACAACCCAAAATATATTATAACTAATTAAATCAACATTAAACCTTAAAAAACAATTAAATTATTTTTAAAAGTCCACCAAAAAATACAATTAAATTATTTTTAAAAATACACAATAGCATTTTGATTTTTTTTTAAATAAGAAAAGCCTCCAACCTCAAGTGCATACCACTCGCTGAAACAACTAAATTTTTATTAACCTCAAACCATGTACGTTCATAAAACTCATAAAACTAGCTGCCTCAATCAAATGTACAACCTCAACAATCACATTGGGAGTAAGTCCTAGCATTTCTTTAACAATTCAAAAACACCTCAAAATACTTCAATGCTTTATTGCACTGATAGCAACCATGTAAACTATAGACATTTTAAACCTTGGTTGGGCATGCGAGTGGGATTAGGATGGCCTCTCAACTCTTGAGGAAGTGTGAAGTGCATAGATATGCTTATGTCAATAAATTTAAAGTTTTGGGTGCATTCAATACCATTAGTATGAATGCTATCTCAATCCATTTAAATTTGAATATGTGAAGTTTCAAAATGCATATGACAAATTCACACAAATAAATAAGATATCAAATTTGGCCCCGGATGCGGGTGTCTAATGCTGCCTTCATTGCGATGGGACTGGAGTGGGCGGAGCCGAGACGCCACCTGCCAGCCTTGTACAGCGGACCGGAAGCCATGTGGAGGGAGGATCACATGCAGGTGGGTTTAACAGGGTGTAAGGGAATGTTTGATGTTAACATTAATTTGTCGTCCATCTTCGCACGCGCTGGCTGGTATCGGCTCTCGGCTCCCATGAATGCCATAGTTATGGCAGGAGGGTCTCGAGGCAGGGGAAAATGCTTATTAACCAGTTTCCGCCATGGTTACACTCTGTTGTTCCTTGTGTTGTGTTGGATGGGCGCGGGTGCTGCTAGCTCGAAGCCTCCGTGTTGGTTGGGCTCTTGCTCTACTTCACCGTCTCCCGCTGCTGCTTTGGGCTCCCGTCCGCTAGCCTGTGTGTTTGGACTGCGATATACCTCTCCGGTGGTTTGTTCTGTAATCCATTACGGTGTTGTCATGCCTCGGCTCCGCCAAAGAATGCTCAGCCGCAGAGGCACCGCGCGGGGCGCTCCTTCACGCCCTTCCTCCGGTGATGCTACCTCGAGTCAGCACCCACGCTCTCGCAGCGGAAGAGGGAACATTCTGAGGCCCAGCCAATTTCTCGAACCCAGCTCCCCAGGCTCCTCGTCTTCGCCCTCCTTCGGCTCAGCAATCTTCACTTTCAACTGTTCCCTTAATCGACCTCGGATCATTGCCCATGTTTCAGTCCTCTTTCTAGAGGAAGCCCAAGAAGAGGGCGAATCCAGTGTTCTTTGGGAGGACCAAGGAACAGTTCTGATGCCAATTGCAGGCTCACCGCGAGATATGGAACCGCCGGCTAGCATTGTCAATGACACTATAATGGCGCCTGCGCCTCCGGTTTCGAACGAGAATGAGGAGACCCAAGCCCAGGACCTGGCTGACGGTGGATGGTGCAGGATCGTGGAGGAGATTCCGGAAGTTTAATCAAGCTTTGCAGCTTCTTAACAGGTTATGCGGCCCAGTAGCGAGGGCTTTTTTGTCAAAACTGTCAATCTTTGTATCTGCTATTGTGTCGAGGTCAATCTTTTGTTTCTGTTGTTTGTGTTCCTCTGGATCCCCTGCGCGGGACTGCAAAACATGGTCTTGTCCAACATCTGTGCTCTGGACACTTGCTGTTTCATGCGGCCTTCCTTTCTGGCCAGCTGGTTCATTTTGCTCACTATGTTGTAATTTTACACTTTTAATGTGAATAGTAGTATAGTCTTATTTAGAAAAAGATATCAAATTTGGAATTTGATATATGCAATCAATCATATTATTATATAATAATCATTTTAAAAACTTATAATCATATGGTGTTTAAAAGATTATTCCAGAAAGTTTTTAGTTGAGACAATAATTTGGTTACTAGGATTGTACAAAGTTTGAACCCTTAACCAATTTAGTTATAAACACACAAATTCTAATTAGAAATAATTATGGGTGTTATACTACATTACATTATACAACAAATTGACATGAATTGTATAGATAAGAGTCAATTGCATTCGATTTCGAAAAATAAAAATATTTTACCAAAAATTTTATGAGTAATCCCAGTTATAGAGCTTGAGAGTGCAGAACAGTTGTTGGAAACCTGAATTCCGAGTTATAAATATTCAATGCAATTATGCTTTGCAGCCAACTACTTGTATTCAAACTTATGCTAAGTGGAAAATCCATTAAATGGTATTGGTATTATAATTTTTGACAGTTTAAATTTAAAATCAGACATCATTTTGATGGGTTGCAGATATAAAAGATACGTCATATCTGACGGGTTAAATTTTTAGCTTGCTGTCAAATACGTCTTGAACCCCAAATTACGTCTTACAGAACGTCAAATCCCATGCTTGCATCTAGTGCAAGCAATCAAATAGGATTAGAAATCACCATCTACATTAAAATCAATGCATTTAGTGCAAGTAATCAAGTATCATTAGAAATAAATGTCTACACTAAAATCAATGCATCTTGTTGAAGCAATAAAAAAGGATTATAAATCACCATATACACTGAAATCAATGCATCTAGTGCAAGAAATATTCTTCCACCTCCCCCCCCCATCTATATCTATATTTCCCTCCATCTCTCCTTCTTTGTCTCTCTATCTCACCCCCCCAAACACACACACTCTCTCACTCCATATCTATCAATATCTCTGTCCCTCCTTTTGATGAAAATGCATCTTAAGAATTATATTTATACTTACAATATTGTATACAAAATGATTATTACACTGGCCTAAGCAATGGGAGTTCGAACTAGTGTAATCTTAAGTCAAGTTTCTAGGTCACATAACACTAAATAGTTCCATATAATCCTCCATCAATGTTATCATTTGTTGTTTGTGTTACATGATTGTGATTGTGAATTGATTATAAACCTAATGGTTGAGATGGTCGTTTTCAATAATAATTTTGAAATCACTTTTATTATTTATAATATTATTTTATTATTGTTAAACATACACATGGCAAAGACAAAATAGGAAAGATAAACATGAGATTATATTTCTTATTCACAATGATACATATTTATAATACATAGGAGTGACCCTTGGTTTCATATTCCAAGTGGTCCCTTGGACTCCTTTTGGTTGTTCAACTTCCACACCAAACCTTAAAGGATTAGGTATCCAACAATTATAATACTAAAAAATATTCTTAAAATAATAATTTATTATTTATTATTAATGGAAAATAAATTAAATAGTATTTTCAAAGATTATTTATATTTTATAGTTAAATTTTTTATTATTTTGAGGTTCAAATGTTTTTATTTATCCATTAGAAATATGTAATTTAAAATATATGTTGAAATATGGCAACAAGAATATTCCAATTTAATTTGTCCTTGAATTAAATTGTGAATTAAAATCGAATTTAGTCTTAACAACTACTTGGAAATGATTAATTAATTTATTTTAAATTAATTAGTTGGAGAAATTCAAGTTAGAAGTCTTTCTGAAGTCATGCAAGAGTTATCCCTTAAATTAAGGAGATAATATTGAGTTATATTTGAGTTGTAATTAGTTAACTCAGTTTACTGAGTTAAGTCCAGTTAAATTAGTTCTAAACTGTTTGAGGAACTAATAGTGAGTTAACAGTCAGTTGATGCATTAATGCACTCAACTAGTGCTACTCCAGTTAACTAAAGATT
Organism: Pinus tabuliformis; assembly: GCA_031772625.1. Classification (NCBI taxonomy): domain Eukaryota; kingdom Viridiplantae; phylum Streptophyta; class Pinopsida; order Pinales; family Pinaceae; genus Pinus; species Pinus tabuliformis. The sequence goes on from CM062811.1 coordinate 907,285,297, forward strand.
CCCTCATCAGAAACTCATGCATGTCTATTCTGAGAAAGACCCAGTTGAGATTAATGTCAAGGACAGTGTATTATCAGTTGCATGTGCTTTCTCATGGAGAAAACTCATGCATGCAGTCAAGGATTTAATCCGTGAGGATTGCGCAGTTTTGGAAAGAATTTCTCCACTTGGTAACAGGAGAATCATCCACAAGGAACAATGCAAGGAAATAGGAGCTTGGACGACAGAGAGGAAGGCTGGAGAGAAACCAAGATTTCCTGTGAATCTGTGAGGATTGTACTGAGAGCTGGCTAGCTGTGAGAGGTAAGGCTTTGTATAATTCCTATGTATTTCCACCATGTATGATAATACAATAGTGTGGGGTTTTTAGCTGAGGCTTTCCCCAAAGTATTTTCATGTGTATTGTTCCATTGATTCTTCTTCTTTTGGTTATATTGTTCAGCTCGATCTCTAATCTTCCGCAAATTGATAGTAGAAGTAGGTTATAGTATTCTTCTTTGATTTATATTGCATTATCAGGTTAACCTACCATCATATTTTCTACAATATATATATATATATATATATATATATATATATATATATATATATATATATATATATATATATATATATATATATATATATATATATATATATATATATAATATGAATTTTTTAAAATATATTTTTTTTATTTTTTCTTGTTGGTTTGATCCACCATGAATTTCATCCTTGAATCCCATGATTTACATGATGCTTCATAACACAACAATGATGAATTAAATTTCCCCAAAACATGATTTAATATTTTTTAGTTAACATATATCATGTGATATATGTTAATAATTAAAAACAAACAGTTTACCCTTTTCTTTCATGAAAATTATGTAAAGAATTTTAGCCAAAATATATTAACATATATTTACGAGGCAAATGAGCTATATTAATGTCACTTGTTTTTTGAGCTCTACATCTTGTGTAGGGATCATTGTATATATATTCCTTGATTAGGTAGAGATGCTACTGGGATTAGGTTAATATCATGTTGAATATTCTACTTTGGCGGAGGACCATTAGGTAACTCATTTGGTATAACATTAGCATATTCTTATGTTACCTTTGCAGCTTTAGTAGGTATTGGTATGTCTTTTTATTCTTTTCTTTCCATCATTGACGTGTAGAAGAATCTTGTTACCTTCACTTAACAAGTTTTCTAAATTAGATAACATATTTTGAGGTTTCCCTTCATCCTAAAGGGGTGGTAAGATGCCTTTAGATCCATCCTTCCAAAATGTAAATGTATTCTACTCGCCATCATGCATCAAATTTTTTATCATAATTCCATGGCCTCCCCAACAACATGTCGCATGCATACATTGGAATCAAATCACACCATATTTCATCTTTGTACTCAGCCTTTCCTATAGAAAACTTGATCAAACATGTTTTTCCAACACTCTCTTCATTCCCCTTTTTAAACCATACAATTAGGTATGCATGGGTATGTTTATCACTACGTAGGTTAACTTTATCTACCATCTCTATGGAAACCATATTCTGACTACTACTACTATCAACAATAATTTGACATACCTTTCCCCTCTAAATGCAACTATTTTGAAAGATATTTGTGAGAAGTCATGAATCTTTCTTGTTGCTACTCTATGTTTGCTCATTTTTTGGAATCACAATTTCTCTCCTCATCATGACATTTTCCTCCAAATCTAGGGGGATAATCCATCCTTTTCATGCAAGCCCACATTCAACTCAACAAGGGAAATTTTACAAGTTCACTGAAAACATCAAAGTATTAATATGTGCACTCGAATTTATGGATATTGTTTATATTTTTTCCTTAATGTGATTATAAGCCAAAATTTCCTTTTATAAGGATCTAGGGGATCCATCCCCTTTGTACTCCTATGCATACACACTATTTTAACCAATGTTTAAATGGTGCAACTACCTTTGGCATGCTAAAACACGTATTCTTACCTTTCCTTCACATCTCTATTGACATGACAAATTATCCTTATGTTCCATCCCAATGACTACTTGAAACATAGCCCTCAGATTTCACTCTTTTTAATCTAGCAAGATCAATGAACTTAATCTGTATCCTGACTAACACTTATTATTTTGGTCGTCATGATCATTTATGTACAACTCTTACACCTACAAAAGAATTTATCAACTCTACAATTTTAAGCTTCTTCCTCTTATTAGGGATAACCAATATCCCATCGAATCAATTCTTCTAATGGAAATAAAATAATTCTCATAGCCTTATCACATACATAACAAAAAGTAGTTCAGCTTTGAGTGCTTTTACTATTGATACCTTAGGAATAGCGTTAGTGCCTAGGATAATTCTACTTGCTACCTCAGGAATAACATTAGTGACCCTACATCAGTTTCTATGGGTCAAAGGAGCGAATTGACTAAGAAAATATCCCTAGATTCTCTTCTATGTCAGCTCATAAAAGAAGGGAAACATTAGTACTCGACCTGTTTGGGGGAATTACTAATTCCTAATGGAGTATGCAAACGGGAAAGAGCACTAAAGCATGGAAACATCATTGCTTTTGCCTAAGGTAACTCACGAAGGACTTGGAAACCCTAACCCTACATGCTATATATGCAAGGCTTGGGGCATTGTGAAAGAGGTTGAAGAATTTGAAAGGATTGCCTATTTGACTATTGAGCAAACTCTTAGACTAAGGCATCAGAAGAGGTTAAGAAGGGTGATCCGTTAATGAAAAAGGTATTATAGACTTTATGTGAAGTTTGCTTATGTTACGTAGGGAAATGGATCGAAAAGATTGTGAATAACATAAACACATAAGAAAATTGAAACATAAACATATTCATCAACACAATGAAAATTTGATAACAGAGTTCACCATACTTCTTGGCTACCTCTCTGGGTCCTTAGCTTCTAGTGTGACCGCTTTATTAGTCTTCAAAACTATTTGACAAACATGAGCTCAAAAACAGAGAATCAAATTAGAAAAAGGATCTCACCTGGCTTGCATGGATGCAATTTTCCTTATTATAGTAGGCTTCTACTTACCCTACAATATTATTCTCTCTCCAATTTCATCTAATCACTCGATTGCCTCTTAATAACATTCAACAATGGTATGATGCTTATACAACCAATCCATACCTAAAAACATATTGTACTCTTCCAATAGAAACACATTATAGGTTTGATATCGTTGGCATGCCTTGAAGCTCGGAAGCACATGATTTCACCTAGTCGCTTACTCTTCTCTTGATCCTTATTGCTAACTAAACCAGCCATGGTTCTTCATGTGCTTCCTTGGTAAACTGGCATTTCTCTTCAAGCTTTGCGCTAATGTAACCGTAGTTATAACTAGGATCAATCAAAATATAAATAACTTGATTACATAGCTTACCTTCCATCTCAATAATGGATGCTTGGTAGTCTACTTGACAATTATCCATTGCTGCATAAATCATGGGAAAACAATGTGCCATGTCTCCCATGGTGTGAACCTCTTGTGCACTGTAAATATTTGGACATACAATTCTCTACTGTAGGAAGTATCATTTCTGGTGGTATCATCCACATGTCCAGCAACACAAAGGATATTTGGCCTCATGTTAGTGTTTCTATTTTGTAGGCTAATGTGCATGACCCTTCTCAATTAAACTAAATTTTTGTTGAACTCAGCTTGAATTAGTTCTAGTCGTGTTTCCTTCCTTATCTTCAATCTCTTAAGCCACTTCCTTTTATCCTTTCCACTGCTCTTTGCTTTCCACTCACCCTTGGATTCTAGCCTTCATTTTTCTTGCCCATAACAATGCTTCAATTTCTTAATGGAATCATTTAAATTTTTACGCTCATGCATATCAATTCGGTCTCTAAATGATAAAGGAATCCTGCTAATGGATCATTGCACTTTTTCCATCTTTTGCAAATTTCCAACCTCACATCATAAAACTCTTTCGCCTTGCTATCATAATAGGTGTATGAGAGGTATTTGTATCTAAAGAGACCTTGAAAGTCACCCCATGTCAGCCTCTCTATATTTATACCATTGACATTCTTAAGATCTTCCTCCATATTTTTTTTTTTTTCCTTTTAGAATGTAGGTGCCTATCATTAACTTCATGTTTTTAGAGTAATCATCAATCCTAAAGAACTTTTCAATACCAAGAAACCATGCTTCTACATCTTCTGATTTCTTTATTTCCCCATTAAATTTGGGTGTTTTGGCCTTATTTAGTTCCTTGCGAATGTGATATTCACCTCTCTTACTATGATGATGATGATGATGGTGATAATGGTAATGATGCCTCCTAGTAGTAGAACTAGAAGGCCTACCAGAGTGGTGCACCCAAGTACTAGTGATTCCCTCTAGGGTACTCAATGGAGAATTCCCTCTCACAATACCTCCACTTTCTCTTCAAGGGCTCTTCCTGGACCTGCTACCATTGTTGGCTTGTTGGGGCCTGACCCAGGTTTTAGAGGTGAGTTAGCCAAACAAATCCCAAAACTACCGGCCCTTTCGGCAACAGTCCGCAGTGCGCGAACTGAGGTCTCACCCGAGGTAGTATGAGAGGGTGTTGGAACCAGGATTCCGCACCCTAGGGATGTCTTGATGAAGTATTGGAAAGTCTGCGGCCTAAACCTGCACGCTTGTGGGGCTTCCGTGTAGTTGTCTATACTTCGCACCCTGTGCAACTATCTTCGTGCAACTATGTGTAGAGCGCGAAGGAGGTATTCTCTCGATGCTTTATTCTTACTATTCTTATAGTTCTTAGTTTAATTGCGTAGGCCCAATATTCTTATTTATATTTCAACATTCATAACCAGTGCACGCACATATAAAACTGTAAAGAGATGCATAAGATAACAGAAACACATATACCGAGTAATTTAGAATCAACTTATCTTTTAGATACAATCCCAACTCTTACCCTGCGCACTCAACTGCAGGGGTCCGTGCACACAGCTGCAGACTCTACTAGGCCTCTGTGCACTCAGCTGCAGAGCCTCTATCTACTACCACGACCCAAGACTCATACTTATAGACTCAGAGCTGGTTCCTATACATTATTCATCTTCATCCTTCTCTTTTGTCTATAACTACTTTACAACTTAGAGTGTCACTCTATTTATACAATCCCATGGTCTGCAGACAATAGGTAGGTCAACATTACAACGTATTACTTTACATACTCAAGGGCGGACAACCCTTTGACTTGTCTTTACACTTCACGCTCCGTGCACTTCACGGATCCTTTACAATACAACTTGTCCTAAAACTCGGGCTTTAAGCCCCAAAACCATTGCACGGGGGATCTGATGCCCAACAAGCCCCCAACACAAACATCGTGACTCTCCCTCGAGTCACTCAGCGGGTGCAGTGATCTTTGCGCGGAGTGTATGGAGCAAGTTCTGTGCTTCTCGTAGGTCCGTGGCACACTGTTCCGCCGTCTGTTGTATCTTTTGCATACGTTCCTCCGAAAATTCATTAGCAGGGTCATATCCCTGCCTCAGCATATAGATTCCCTGGATGCGTGCCAGCTTTCCCTCAATCTTGGTGGTCACTGTGAACGCTTCATCGATCCAAGGCTAGAGGCGTGCCTTAAGCACTGCTTATTTTTTACGCGTGACGTCCACCTGTTCCTTAAATTCTCTTGCCTCTTTCATCTTATCCAGTCGCTGAGTAAGGGCGACCATCTGCGCGGTCCCTTGGATACTGCCATACTCCTACTGTAACTCGTGCGCTTCTGTCTCTAGCCGCTAAATAGTTGGATCCTCCTGCAATGAGGTGAGCGTGAAGAGTGAATGATTCAACATGGTCATGCAATCCTTTACTACGCGCTCAATTTCTTCCAACCCCATTTGAATAGCGCAGGCACACTGCTCTCTGACTTCTGGGGGTGTGGAGGGCTGCACCCTCAACCGCAACTCGACGATCTGCAGGTTCAGCTCCAACTGAACCTTCGCCATTTCCTCCTTGGCCTCACCAACTCCAGCCGCCAGTTGGTGAATCCGCTCTGCTATCAGTAGCACTGCCGGAACGGCCAACTCCGGTACGCTGCTACAGGCCTGCTCAATGGCCTGTTCCAATCCACGGGTCTGTGTGGCCAGGTCGTCGCACTGCAGGCTGAGTTGTTCTGTATTTATCTTCTACTAGCTCAAGACCTGGAGTGCGCAGCCCTTCCTGGCGCGTAACTCTGTTGTAACCCCATCCTGGAGCTGATACAGGGTTTCTCTCGGTAGGGCTGCCAAGTTCAACCCCAAACCCTTCATTCTTCTTATCGCGGCCCTGTCACCGTCGGCTGCTGCTGATACTATGCCTTCAGGTAACAAAAAAGTGTTCGTTGTGCAGGCGTGCAAAATCTTTTCTGATTCCGATGTTCCTGTCGTGACGTATGGTGCCATTATTCCTGCTTGTGGGGGTCACACCTGTAACTCCTGCAAATGCACTCTGAGTGCCCCCAACACAGTTGTCTACTCCGTCATCAATTCTTCGAAGGTGTCCTTAGTGACATCGCAAACTGTTTCACCAATGTCAAAAAGGTCACCCTTAGTGAGCGTGATCGGATCCATCGAGGTCTTTGTTGCCTTCACCTTCTTCCTTGGGGTTGGTCTCACAGGGACGCACGGCCGCTTAAGTTGGGTTGATGGAGAACCGGGGTCCGCGCATTCCTCTGTCTTATCCTCTTCCTCTATGTCCTGCTCCGTGGACATTTCTTGGCCCTCCCCGGGCTCTTCTGTGGGTGCAGTGGTGGTCTCCTTTGCCTACGTTGCTACTGCTTTTGCTACTTCCTCAACATTCTTTTGCGCGGCGGCCGCCAATTTTTCTTCACGTTGTGCCCTTACCTCTGCAGCAGCTTTTTCATTCTTCCACTTCTCTGCCAGCTTTGCGATGCGAAGCTTGGCTTCTGCTTTCTTCCTTTGTGTGGCCTTTTTATCCAAGTCTATTAAATCGGGAGCCGCCACTCTAGAGGCCAAGAATCCAGTACCGCAAAGATCGCATCATCCACTGCGATGAATGGAAGATTCATCCACTTGCGCGCGGGATCGTTCTGCTCCCAGATATACAAATTATGTATATCGGCTTTAAATTCGGCCGAGCTCTACAAGCTGTTGTAGACTATTGGGGAGAGGCATGGCATTTTGTTTATCCACATTCGGGTGCTCACCTCCATGAGCACCCAAAAGACCTTCATCTCGGGAATCCTCTTCGCGTCCTTCGTTGCCCAGAGTGAGGCGTACCTCGCGGCTTCTGGTAGATCCTGCTTGATGCCAGGGAACTAACTATCCTCTGGCAATTATCCTACCACCAACAGGATGGATAAGAGAAACCACGCGTAGTGGAAGGTCTTACCCTGCTCCTGGGCCTCTCTGCAGTTCGTGAGGAATTCCTCACAGAGGAATCCTGCCCAGTTGAACTGGACCCCTTTTGCACACTGCTCTGCCAGCGCAACCGCTGGCGCTGGGACTTCGTCAGTGCAGTACTTCCTCATCAGTTTTCCAACCAGCAACTGGGTGGCAACGCGAACCCCTTTATCCTTGATGCTCACTATGGCATACCCTCTTTTCTTCTTCTCAAGCTTATACTTGGCTTTCATCGCCTCTGCGAGGGCCAAGTCGCTGCTTTTTCCTGCAATTACCGCGGGGTCATTGCCTTGGTAGGGCAGCCGAGTAACCTTGTGAATTAGCGCGGTCATGATGGGGATCGGCTCCTCCAACCATAGATACCCATCGTGCACCAGGCACAACAACTGCCTGATGACGAAAATCGTAATGGGCGCGCAGTGATAATGAGGTATCCATCGCAGATTCAAGAGCCCGACCTTCTCTTCTCTGGGCAACCATTTTTGCGGCTCCAAGGTGATGACAGACCCCTCTGTGTTTTGCTTCATCAAGCTCTCGACTGCCAGGTGCGGAAACTTCTCGCTATCCACGAGGTCCCAATCCTAAAATTTCAATGTAGGCACCCTGCCTAACGGTGGACCTTCGAAGGTGATTCCATCAGGGAGGAGCGGGGTTTGGAGCGCACTCTTCGTAGCCTCCAAGTCCTTGGGAACCTTTGCTTTACCTTTTCGTGGGGGAATTCACTCAGGAAGCTTCATTGCGGAAACCATGGGAGGCACGTCCTCCTCTACATCATCTTGCTGCTCTATCTACACGATGAGGTCTTGCCAATCATCTTCCTCTTCTTCTGATTCAACATTGACTGCCTTGCCCTTCTCCTCCATGGATAAGTGGCCAAAGCATGGGTTTCATAAGGACATGCAAACTGGTCCCTGTGCCTCCTTACTCTTCTTTGGTCTTGGCATTTGCAGATATTTCGGAACCTCCGGTGCCATACCCTCCTCTGCAAGATTATCGTGAACCATTTCAGGATGCACAGCTTCTCCAACAATATCCTCGGCAAATCTTACACCTGGCTTGGTTGCATTCATCATGTCTAGTCTATAATTAGCTCTTCGCACACTCAATTTCTCTAAATTCGCTCGGCGCTCCACACTCTGTAATAGCTCAATTCTCAAAAGACCAAGTGTTGTTCCATGGCAGGTGCTTATGGTTTTATAGTACTTTTCAAATTCAGATTCAACCGTTCCCCCCAAATTCAGATCATAAATGTTCCCTTGGCGGCAGATTTGCCAAAATATTGCTCATAACTTCTGTCTTAATTGTCCACCGCACGCTCCATTTTTCCTTAATTCCTCCATCTTATCATGAACAGTGACATGAACAGTCACTTCATAGTCCATCCGTGTGGCAGCGCACCCCCTAATGCGTGGGCATGAACCCTGTGACATACCAACTCTGCGCACACCCCTATTATCGTGCAGCTCCCAAACAGGCTGTTTTATAGTCCTGCGCTCTCTTTCAACTGTCTGGAGCAGTGAGACTATTCCTTCTTCGGTTAGTCAGGTGGTCGCACCATCCTGGTGTAGCTCTATCGTGCTCCATTGGATAGTCCATGAACCATCTTTTATTGTCCTCTCCGCGCGTCCTTTTGAGTGTAGTGCGCTCTCTTGATTTCGGCGTAGCATGAGACGCGGTCCCAACCACGACATTAGACCGACTAATTTCTGATGATATTCTTCCCCTTCATCAAGAAGTGAGTGCATATCCGGCTGTACTAGTCAAGGTTTTCCAACAAGAAAAACGTTCTTCAGCTCGTTCCCCAACTTTGTGACTTCTACATCTAGCAACATACTCTTCTTTCTCAGCAGTACCTTGTTTCTTTCCAGTTCGCTAAGTTGTTCATTCCCTCACTGAATGGCTTCCTGAAGTCTTTCATACTCTCCATCACGCGGCTTTGTGATCTCTTCTGGTAGGTCTTCGTGCACTATTCCTTTGTTGGCATTATTGCAAACAAGGCCTTTTGTGGAGGTTCTTCAGGGATACTAGTTCCTGCTTCATTCTGCAGCCTCGGAATCGACTTCGCGGCCAAGTTTTTGCATATTTCCCTATAAGCCCATTTGACCACTAGGACGCACAGGTCCCACTCTGTACATCATTTCTTATGTCCTCTATTCATGACTTCGCATACCTTGATGAACGCTTCGCTCCTGATAGTTGGTAGGGCGATCATGTTCTGGCTTTCTATTTTGATACTGGTGTGTGTTGAACCAAGCTGTCTGTTATACGTCTGTACCCATCGGGAAAGGTGTGTGCGCAAGTTATTTTTCCCCTTACAATTGGTTCTCATCACTAACTGTGGTTTTCCAAATTGTATGTGCATCAGTTTTCTACATTCGTGCCAACTTTCCGAATTTCCTTGATGTGTATCCCACCATCCTGCGGGTGTAGCACACAGAGACCATTTCAATGCATCGAACCATTGTTATTCAGGCACTACGTTCTCATATTTGCGCAGAAATTCTTCCACCATGGTTAACCCATCATATATCGGCAGGTTGGGTACCTCTGTAGCTACACAGCACAGTGATTTTATCAATGTATTGCAATTAAGTGTTGTCACCTCATGCAGTCGATTCTGCCATCTTTCTATTTCTTCCTCTGAATCCGAGGTGCAAGAGCTGCCACACTCCCATGAAATTCTTCCATCAGCAATTAGATTCACTGATTCTTGCTCACACGTAGTGATCTGATAAATGCAATTGATCTCATCATCACTATCTTCGTCGCGTACCAGTTTAATGTATCGTGCACCTTCAGTAGGGTCTAGTGGTATGACCACGCGCAACGCCTTCTTCTCGAAAATCATCTTGCACTTCTTCAAATTAATAATTCCATTCATATTAGTAGCCCAATCGATGCCTAACAGCGTGGGATGTGGATTTCTATCATCAATAATCTCTATCACTTCAAAGTCTGCCAGCGCGCTTGCACCTTCAATATCCACAGTTATTCCTTGCAATCACCCCATTGATATGATTTTCTGTTGGTTCACCATTCATAACTAAATGGGAGACCACTGCAATGTGGGCTTCCCCATTCATTCCCAAGTCTATTTCGGTAGTACATTTGCATCTGATCCTAAGTCTAGAATTACCTGGTCCATCTGATATTCTCCTATCTGTGTAGTCAACCTCATTTCCCTTCCTGTGCGCGAGGCATGATTTCCTACCTTTCGGACCATGCACAGTTCTCTAGACCCTGCGCACCTAGTAATAAGTTCCTGTAAACCTTTCACCACCCTACTGTCACGCAGCAATTTCATACATGTCTCCAGAAAAGTAGTAAGCATGGAAGGATCCATTCTAGACTCTGTTTGATCCTTTCTACCTAAAGTAGAGGCTTCCATGAAGCTCTTCTTGGCTTCCATAAATGTTTCTTTCGCGCACTCCAAATTGAATTCAGGTTCTTTTGCAGGAGCCTTGCGAACCCAATGATTTTCTTCCAGTTTTTTCCCCTTATCATCCCCTGTCGCATTGCCACTTCTAAGCATCATATTCATGTTTGGGTCATCTTCGCGTAGTTCGGCCCTCATCATCTGTACATTCTGAGTCAGGGCCGGCTGGAGTACCCCTTCTCGCACATCTTCGTTATCAAGGTAGGGAAATCCTCTGTCTCATGATCGAACTGATTACAATACAAACACGATGCCCTAGTAGGATTTGTACAATCGTGGGCGTAGTGACCAGGCCCTCCGCAATTGTAACAAATCAACCGTCTGGGACCCCTTCCAGGTCCCATTCCTCCTCTTCCTCATCTACACCCATGAAATCCAGTGCACGCCATCATCATGGTTGGATCCAGCCCTCGCATCTCGGTCTGCATTCTATAAGTAGGGGTCTGATCCATCATTAGTTCAAAACTTCGACAAGTGTGCTCATCATGCCCTACTGACCTGCAAAATTTACTAAACAACTGTTGCGACATCCACGTATACTTCTTCAATAGGTGACAATTGTCTGTAGTGTGCTTTCCCCCTATCTGGCAAATCGTGGACCATAGGGCAGGCACCGCGCTGGGCCCTGCTTGCACCTCAGGTCTCAATGGCATAGGCCCTCCTGCCACTATGTAGTTTGTGAACACTGGACAATGATCCTTGTCGTGCCCCTATCCTTTACACTTTACACACCATACTTCTTCGCGCGCCTCTAGTCGTGGCACCCTATCTTGCTTCAGGCTCTGCATTTCCAAACACAAATTCTGCAACTACGCGTGGATTTGGTGGACACCCAGAGCAGGATCTTGTATGGGAGTCTCATGCAGTCTCATCACCATTTCCAATGCTTCAGCCTGGGTGGTCAACTTTTGTTGCGATAACACCGTCCTTAAATGCGGTGAGAGCGACGCTATGAACCATGCGCGGTGATGCGCATCTGTCAACGTCATATTGGCTTCACGAATCATGCTTTTTAGCCTTTGATCTAAATCCTAGGGGGTCTCGCCCAGAAGCATCGCGATCTCCTTAAACCCAATAATCGATTTTGTTTTTGATTTCGGCCTGCTGAATTCCCTATTTAGCGCTATCTGAATCTCTACGATTCCTACATTTGGATGATCGTTTGAGTGCTTAATGCACCATGTTAGAGCATGATCCTGCAACGTGCTTACCAACGTGACCTTTTTATATTGTCATCCACTACACCCTGTGCTTCCCATACTGCATTTACCACAAACCAAAACTGGTCTGGGTCTTCATTTCCTACCCCTCTGAATACTGGAAGTTTAATCGCGCTTGCCATACTGAACTGTGACGGTTGCGGAGGTGGAGTGGGTGGAGATATCGGTGAAAACGGTGAGGTGGGTGGCAGTGTAGGTGGTTGTGGCAATCGCGGGATCCCTTTCCTTATCGAACTTACCGCGCTTCTTGGCGAAACTGTCGCGAGCTCTTCCCTGCATTCCCTTCATGGTGAAATCAAAGGACTATTCTCTATTTCTTCGTTTCTATAGGGTCTTCCACTTCGCATAGTCCCAAACATTAATTTACTCGCATAATCCTCTTCTCACACAATAACATTTTAATCTAGGTATTCAAAGTCTTGATGTACTTACCTCACGGTCCCTTGAGAAAACGTCGCTCTGCCTCGCTGTAACTGACAGTCGTATCTATTACGAACTCAGTGATGAATCTACCTATAATTCGATCAAGCCAATGGTCCACAGTGCACATGATCCTGTCCTCTGAGGCTTCTAGCCTACGCACTAGTTCTGGAGTCCACACGATTGGTTTATCAAGTCTGCACCTCCCTTGACTGTCTGCTAACTTCACGATCCACTCATATAGCTCGATATGGAAAGAAGCAAAGAAAATTTTGTGGACTTCCGTATACAGATAGCGATCCAACCACTGTTCTTTATATATTCGCGGATTCCTGTTCTCCTGTGTCACGAACCCATGTATTTTCTTGTCCACCCACTCTTCAATTTCCTTCTTTGTTGGATTCTAGTGCCACGACATCAAACATCCCTTAGGCAGATCTCGGTCCCAGCAACAGAACCATTTGTTGGCTTGTTGGGGCCTGACCCAGGTTTTATAGGTGAGTTAGCCGAACAAATCCCGAAACTACTGGCCCTTTCGGCAACAGTCCACAGTGCACGAAATGAGGTCTCACCCGAGGTAGTATGAGAGGGTGTTGGAACCAGGATTCCGCACCCTAGGGATGTCTTGATGAAGTTTTGGAAAGTCTGCGGCCCAAACCTACACGCTTGCGAGGCTTCCGCGCAGTTGTCTATACTTCGCACCCTGTGCAACTGTCTTCGCACAACTATGTGTAGAGCGCGAAGGAGGTATTCTCTCGATGCTTTATTCTTACTGTTCTTATAGTTCTTAGTTTAATTGCGTAGGCCCAATATTCTTATTTATATTTCAACATTCATAACCAGTGCGCGCACATATAAAACTGTAAAGAGATGCATAAGATAACAGAAACACAGATACCCAGTAATTTAGAATCAACTTATCTTTATTATTACGTCTCTTGGATACAATCCCAACTCTTACCCTGTGCACTCAGCTGCAGGGGTCCACGCACACAGCTACAGACTCTACTAGGCCTCTGTGCACTCAGCTGCAGAGCCTCTATCTACTACCATGACCCAAGACTCAGACTTATAGACTCAAAGCTGGTTCCTATACATTATTCATCTTCATCCTTCTCTTTTGTCTAAAACTACTTTAAAACTTAGAGTGTCGCTCTATTTATACAATCCCATGGTCCGCAGACCATGGGTAGGCCAACATTACAACGTATTACTTTACATATTCAAGGGCAGACAACCCTTTGACTTGTCTTTACACTTCACGCTCCGTGCACTTCATGGAGTCTTTACAATACAACTTGTCCGAAAACTCGGGCTTTAAGCCCCAAAACCATTGCGTGGGGGATCTGATGCCCAACAAGCCCCCAACACAAACATCGTGACTCACCCTTGAGTCACTCAGCGGGTGCAGTGATCTTTGCACAGAGTGTATGGAGCAAGTTCTGTGCTTCTCGTAGGTCCGCGCAGTTGTCTATACTTCGCACCCTGTGCAACTGTCTTCGCGCCCTGTGCAACTATCTTCGCGCAACTATGTGAAGAGCGCGAAGGAGGTATTCTCTCGATGCTTTATTCTTACTATGCCTATAGTTCTTAGTTTAATTGCATAGGCCCAATAGGCCCAATATTATTATTTATATTTCAACATTCGTAACCAGTGCGCGCACATATAAAACTGTAAAGAGATGCATAAGATAACAAAAACATAGATACCCAGTAATTCATAATCAACTTATCTTTATTATTACGTCTCTCAGATACACTTCGAACTCCTACCCTGTGCACTCAGCTGCATGGGTCCACGCACACAGTTGCGAACTCTACTAGGCCTCTGCGCACTCAACTGTAGAGCCTCTATCTACTACCACGACCCAAGACTTGGACTTACAGACTGAGAGCCGGTTCCTACACATTATTCATCTTCATCCTTCTCTTTTGTCTAAAACTACTTTACAACTTAGAGCCTCGCTCTATTTATACAATCCCATGGTCTGCCGACCATGGGTAGGCCGACATTACAACGTATTACTTTACATACTCAAGAGCGGACAACCCTTTGACTTTTCTTTACACCTCGCGCACTTCGCAGAGTCTTTACAATACAACTCGACCCAAAACTCAGGCTTTAAGCCCCAAAACTGTTGCACGGGGATCCGATGCCCAACAACCATTGACCACATTTTTTCTCTCTTATGATCACAAAGGGCTCAACATATCTCTCTCACTAGACCCCAACCCATACTAATTCTATCTTTGCAAGATAGAAATGATATTCAATATAACTCATCTTAGCTTTCCTTTCCTTAGCCCTTACTAGCCTTTTATTATCTACCTTACAACTCCTAATATCATCTTGTAGGCTTCTCAAGGTATCCTTCCAATCAAAAGAGTTTTCCCCTCCACTGTTCTCCACTAAAGTTTCTTCACGCCCATGTTGTTACCTATTAGAACTGTATTGAACCATCCTGCTACTCATTCCTTGCATCTTACTATCCTTGTAATGCTTGTGATATGTTTTCAATCATGCACAATTGTTATATACATTTGATATAAATAAATAAATAAACATAATCATAACCACCATCTTGCTTTCATGGCAATTCCATTGTGGCTAGTTGTAACAAAACAAACCATGTTAGTGTATCAATACTAATCAACATCAAGCCACATGTAATATCACATCTGCATGCATACTCAACAAAAAATATATTAGTCAACACAAGTTGTTAATTGACATAATGATAATAAAATCATGTCAATTGTTAATACCATGTCGCATCCTCAATTCACAAGGTAATATACATCAACCATGAATTCAATTAATTAATTACAAATTGTACTTTAACTCAACATTAGTTTAGTTAATTTTCTAAACATTAATAGGAGACACCCTTACAGGAACCTATTGTTACCTGCCCATGATAGAGCCCATCTAGTCCAAGTGTTAAACCTTGATAATATGATACCACCTATAAACACCCCACCTTAACCTCAATGAAGTATTCACTATACTTACCCAACTTCTTAGGTGCATTTAGAGAGACAGGGTAATTGTTTTGTTGAGGTTCCTTTGCTACCTCAAAAATCACGTTGGATATTTTCATCATGTGTGTCTTAGTGAGACAAATCCTAATGATATAGATTTGGTCCAATTTGGACTCCAAAATCTTAAGTTAGAATCTTTCGAGTTTTATTCATTTCAAAATTTCACTTTTCACCTTACTTTCACACGCAGCCCACATGGCATAACCCCCTATATTGACGTAGGAGTATGTTGAGGCATGTGGTACCTTTATTCATAATGCACCACTTTGATTTTATATATATATAAAACCATGATTGGGGTTAACATTATTTTATGCGACAAGTTGCAGAAGTATAGTTATGGTGGTGATCATAAAAAAATACCTGTATATCGCTCATTGACTCAATGAAAAATGAATTCCAACATGCCTTCATTACATTATTTCACCATATAGTTTATAAAGTGCATATTCAACGACTATAAGGAGTATAAATAAACAACCTCCTTTTGCCTGAATAGCCCAAATTATATTGTGAGTGGTGACATAGAGTTAAAGTTAGGGGTGCATAGAACCATATATATGCCACCCAATAATGGGAATCCATAATCCTCTGCCAGAATAATTAAAATGAGTGCAGGAGATTAAAGGGTTTTCCTTTACCAAGAATATTCAGAATAATGCTCCACCCTAACAAGTCAAGGGACTCTAGAGAAGCCCCTCTCTACCCTTGAGCCTCAGATCAATGAGAGATTATACCCACCTAGTGGAGTCCCCTCTCATTCTCCCAATACTCAATTAAGATATCTGCATTTGAGACGAGCCAAAATCCCCTGTGCGTTGTTGTAGATGTCTATAAACATGGATCTTCGTTGAAGTATGTGTAGGCTTCCTCTTTTATTTGTTCTCCATAGTGCTAAAATGCTAAATGTGAAAAAATGTTATGCGTTGTCGACTTTTCATTTTTATTTTGTGGCAAAATTTGGCTACTCTATGAATATCCACTATGTGTTCTTGTGCTAGTCAATCTTGTTCGTCTACTGGCTTTTTCCTTTTTTAGTCGATCTCTCCTTCTAGTTCATTGACCTTTACTATTTTATTTATTTTTATCTCACTGATCATGCAACCTTTTCCTGAACTTCCTACAATTGAAATTAAATTTTGTCACATCTTCTTTCCTTCTCCATTGGTATGTTTCCCTCCTCCATTAAATCCTTTGTGCTCCTTGTCTTTTTCACTCGTCAAAGAAAAATATGGGCTTGTGTCCTATTTTGTGTAGTTCATAAATCATTTTTTGTAATCCATACATTCTAAAAACCAAATTCTTAGACACTTCAACCACCATCCCTCAATGGTTATCCCAAGTTTGTCCAGTTTTCTACAACAAGCAAACTAAGCATCCCAAGCAAGATCCATCCCCAGTGACCAAAATTTTATATATATATATATATATATATATATATATATATATATATATATATATATATATATATATATATATATATATATATATATATATATATATATTGACTCTGTGAATAAGAAGAATATTACGTACCAACTTGGATTGAATCAGTTTGCAGATATGACTGATCAAGAATTCGATGTGGCCATGACCTTCTTTAAGAATATCAGAGACAATGGAGACAGTAGAGTGAAGAATGGACAAAGGAGGGAGCAGTAACTCCTGTGAAGGATCAAGGGTCTTGCGGTATGTATGATGAGAGAAATAATTTCAATTAAGATATTACTATTACTAGATAGAAACTTTAGGTAAATGGTAGCTAAGGATCAGCGATCAGGTTCCCTTTAGATACAATTGACAGAACATAGAAGTACTAGAAGTTGTTGGGCCTTTGCAGTTGTAGCTGCTATAGAGGGGCTCATCCAGATCTAAAAAAAAAATTGTTTACCCTATCGCCGTAGCAATTGCTTGACTGCACTGGCCAAGGAAACGACTGCAGTGGAGGGAACATTATCAATGCCTTCAACTATGTCAAAAATAGATGGGGAGGGATAACTACTGAGTATTACTATTCTTACACTGGTGTGAAGGGCGTGTGCAGAGATGGAGTGGTACAATAATAAGGCTTAATGATACATACTAAGATGGGTTTGTGTATTAAGATAGTTAAATGATTTGTGCATTAAGATAGTTAGATCCTGTTGAGATGGAGTTCAAATGGGTTAGGATTTGGATAGTTAGATTCTGTTGAGATGGAGTTTAAATGGGTTAGGATTTGGATTGGTTTTATAATTTCTAATTATTTTAAATTCTAATTATTAGAATCATTTCATGTCATTTTGTTCATGGTTTATATGAGAGGTTTTCACAACTAACCATATTTGATACTCAGAATATTAAATTGTATAGACTCTATACAAACAAAATATTTTAGAAATTTTGTTAAAAATTACTAAACACATAATTAGTTTTTATAAATAACAATATATTATTTATAATAATAATGTCATGTAATTTGTAAGACAATTAAATCAGTGTTTTGTTTTGTTTTGATATAGCTTCCTCAGGGACAAGCTATTAGGGGTGTTCAACGTGCCTCTCCTGTTACTGAAGACGCTCTCAAATGAGCAATATCTAGTCAACCTATAGCTATAGTGGTAAAGTTTAAAAATATTAAAGATATCAAAATTATCAAAGTGTAAGTGGTTATGATTCCTTATATTGTCTTTTTTGAGAAAAAATAAGAAAGAGATGAATAATCTAGCAAGTGTAACTAACAAAATTTTCTTTGTTTGTTGAGCAGGGAGTATATAATGGTAAATGCGGCAAAGAATTTGGCCATGCAGTTGTAGTGGTTGGATATGGAAAGGAAAAAAAAAATTGGTTCCCACAAAAATATTGGATAATAAAAAACTCTTGGGGAACCACATGGGGAGAAAATGGATACATGAGAATTAAACGAGACGTTAACACACCAGGAGGAAAATGCAGTATTGCCTTGATGGGCATATACCCATACAATTAATGCATTGGCATTGAATTAGATGTGATCACATTATCAAATAATGATAGCAATTGGCTTGACAAAAGTTTGGCAAATTACTATACAATAGTGTGAAAATTTACCCTTTATTTTATTAAGCATAGGTAAAATAAATTCTTAATTTATTTTGTAGAAGTTTAATACTTCACTTATATTATTGTATTGCATTATTGGTAATATATTAAAATAATTTTAATTAGAAATTTTGTTGTGTCTTTGTAAATTTTAAATGGAAGTATGAAAAGAATAAAATGATGAAAAATATTTATGTCAGTTCTAAATTTAGATTTATTTTCAAAAACAAATTAATTTAGCTATATATTTCATTTATGTATTTTTTTGTTATTTTGTTTTATTTTCAATTCATTTAAAAAATATACATAATTTCATGACAAATAACTTGCTATTTCCCTTAGAGGTGCTCTACAGTATAGGGGTAGATCTCAGGTAAATGTAAATTTAACAACATGTAATGTTTAACATTTAACATTTGGATCCTATTGAGAAATCAATCTAATTATTATTATGTATAAACAAAATATAAATTTAAAATATGAAGAGGTTTGCAAACACTCAAAAAAGAGGTATGGTAAATACATAAAAATATATCAAATAGGATAAGAAATCAACATCTAATTGCGCCTAGAGGGGCTCTATAGCCTAGTATGGGTGTAGATCTCACATAAAAACATAAACATGTAAATGCAAACAACCCAATATGGCGTAGATCTCACATTAAAAGGTAAATGTAAATGTAAATTTAAACGCAATGTTTAACATTTAACATTTTTAATGCCTTATTTAAAAATCAATCTAATTATTCGTATGTATAAACACAATATAAATTAAAAATATAAAGAAGTTTACAAACACTCAAAAAAGATGTATGGTAAATAAATAAAATATAAATAAACTAGAGGTATGGTAAATAAATAAAAGTATAAATAAACTAGAGGTATGGTAAATAAATAAAACCTCCTTTTATATTTTATATTTACGAAAACTCAAAAAATATGTTTTATTTATGTGAACCTTATGGACCAAATAATTATTAATACCATGGGCCAAATTATTATTAATACAAAAAAAAAAAAAAAAAAAACATTATTAACCCTAATATTAATATTATATATATTCTTATTAATATATTATAATATTAATATTATTAAATTTAATAACTTTGGATTAATGCAATATTAAATTTGTTATATTATAATATATATTAATATATCATGATATATATTAACTCTAGATATATATGGGAGGGAAGAACAAAGGCATAGAGTGATAGAGGTGGAGAGATAGGGGGAGTAACAAGGGAGGGATGGAGATAAACTTAAGGATAGGGGAGAGGAGAAATCAAGAGGGAGATGAGTGAGAGATGTAGAGAAGGGTAAGAGAGGGAGAGGGAGACACAAAGATGGAGGGGGAGAGAGAGAAGGAGAGAGGGAGGGAGATAGTGAGAGGATTGGAGGATGGAGAGAGAGAGAGAGAGAGAGGGAGAGATGGGCGAAGAGAGAGGAAGGTAGGAGAGAAAGGGAGAGAGAGGAAGGATTAGAGAGAGGAATTACAAGAGAGGAGGAGAGAGGGAGGGAAGAAGAAATACATATAGAGTGAGAAGTGGTGAGAGAGGGAGTGACAAGGGAGAGATGGAGAGAGAGAGAGTATGCTTAGGAGTGAGATAAAGAGACAAAGAAAGAGAGATAGAGAGAAGGGGGACAAAGAAGGAGAGAGGGAAGGATATAGTAACATAGTTGGAGAGAGAGACAGTGATGGGGGAAGAGATATGATTGGAGGGAAGAAAGAGAGAGGGAGGGAGGATTGGAGGGAAAAGAGAGAGAGAGAGAGAGAGAGAGAGAGAGAGAGAGAGAGAGAGAGAAGACTTGAGAGAGAGGAGGAGAGTGATGGGGGAAGAGAAAGGATTGGAGGGAAAAGAGAGAGAGTGATGGGGGAAGAGAGAGGGAGGTAGGAGAGAAAGGGAGAGAAAGGATGTACGAGAGAGCGGACTTGAGAGAGAGGAGGAGAGAGGGAGGGAAGAAGAAATACATAGAGAGTGAGAAGTGGAGAGAGAGGGAGTGACAAGGGAGAGATGGAGAAATAGTGTGTATGTTTGGAGGTGAGAGAAGGAGACAAAGAAGGAGAGGTGGAGCGAATGGGGGAGAGAAGGAGAGAGGAGAGAGGAAAGGATATAGTAACAGAGCTTAAGGGTGAAGAGAGAGAAAGAGAGAGAGAGAGAGAGGATGTGAGAGAGTGGAGAGAGGGAGGGAGAAAGAGACGGATTTGGAGGGGGAGAGAGGGAGGTAAGAATAAAGAAATACAAAGAGAAAGTTAGAGAGAGAGAGAGAGGGAGTGATAAGAAAAATGCATAGAAAGGGAGAGATGACAACAAGAGGGAAGAGAGGTAGAAGCGGGGGAGAGGGAGAGAAGGGGAAGAGAGAGAGAAAGCGAGGGAGAGGAGGAGGAAGGGATAGATAGATATATTGGAGAAAGAGCATGTATTCTTTGGGGGTGATATAGAGAGACAAAGGGATATAGAGATATATATGGAAAGTGAAGAGAGGGAAGCAGAGAGAGAGGGAGGGACAAAGTGATTGGTAGATATCGAGTGAGAGACCACGTGTGTTGGGGGGTTGAGATAGAGAGACAAAGAAGGAGAGATGGAGGAAGAAATATATATATGGAGGGGGGAGAGAGAGAAGAATATTTATTGCACTACATGCATTGATTTTAGTTTATATGGTGATTTCTAATCCTATTTCATTTCTTGCACTAGATGCATTGATTTTAGTGTAGATGTTGATTTCTAATGATATTTGATTGCTTCTAATCCTATTTGATTGCTTTGACTAAATGCATTGATTTAAGTGTCGATGGTTATTTCTAATCTTATTTGATTGCTTACACTCGATGCATTGATTTCAATGTAGATGTTGATTTCTAATAATATTTGATTGCTTGCACTAGATACATTGGTTTCAATGTAGACGATTTCTATTCCTATTTTATTGCTTCCACTAAATTCATTGATTTTAGTGTATATGGTGATTTCTAATCCTATTTGATTGCTTTCACTATAGGCATTGACTTCAGTCTAGATGTTGATTTATAATCCTATTTCGTTACTTGCACCAGATGCATTTATTTCATTGTAGATGCTAGTTTATAAACCTATTTTTTGACTTGCACAAGATGCATTGACTTGAGTGTAAATGTTGATTTATAATCATATTTGATTGCTTGTATTACATGCATTGATTTTAGTGTAAATGTTGTTTTCTAATGTTATTTATTTTCTTGCATTAGATGCATTGATTTCAATGTAGATGTTGATTTATGATTTGATGTAATTGGATGTATGATGGTACATTAATTTTAAAGTGATTGGATTAATATTGCGCATTGATTTCAGTGTAAGCATAAAATATTATTGACAATGTACATTGATTTTTGTGTTATAGTAATTCAACCTATTAATATTGGAGAGAAAGAGAGACAAGGTATGATGTTTACTATAATATCTCGAGCTAAAGATTTAAATGGTTTATGATTTAACCTGTCCTTTTCATATAATCGATATGAAAAGACAACAAAAGTAACAAGGTTGACAATAAAAATCGTAGAAGAAAATAGTTTGATATTAATCACCTATTTGTAATTTACTATATTCTTATTATTCAAATTTTCTATCATTCAACACTATTACATTGTCAGTTTACATTCAAAATTTTAATTTCATCATTTTTCATCATTAAAGGTATTCACAATATTTATCATCTCAACAAACTAAGGTAACTAAGAAAATTTGAAATTAAAATGACCAAATTAATCTAAGACATATTTAAAATATTATATTAATATTAGATGATTTTACATATTATTGATAAAATCAATCATCTATTCGTTAGATTTTCTTTGGCCTCACATGACTGAAACTAGCCTAGATCCATGTTAACTCCCAATATATCAAGCGCCAAGAGGGATAAAATCTCTCAAGGTGAAAACCTTTCCTCAATTTTTGCACTCAAAAAAGAGTTTTTCACCTCAAGAGATATGATTCCTCTCGTTTCTTGTTATATAACAAGCCTATGGGCCAAATACCATGGACCAAATTATTATTAATACCATGCAAAATAACATTATTATCCCCAACATTATTATTATTAAATTTAATAACTTTGCATTAATACAATATTAAATTTATTATTATATATATGTGTGTGTGTGTGTGTGTGTGTGTGTGTGTGTGTGTGTGTGTGTGTGTGTCTGTGTGTGGGAGGTAAGAACAAAGACATATTGTGATAGAGGTGGAGAAATAGGGGGACTCAAAAGGGAGAGATGGAGATAAATTGAAGGAGAGGGGAGAGGGGGAGAGGAGTGAGAGAGGTAGAGAAGGGTAAGACAGGGAGAGGGAGACTTAAATATGGAGGTGGGAGAGAGAGAAGGAGGGAGGGAGAAGGAGAGAGGGAGGGAGATAGTGAGAGGATTAGAGGGAAGAGGGATATGGGGGAAGATAGAGGGAGGTAGTAGAGAAAGGGAGAGAGACGAAGGATGAGAGAGAGGACTTCAGAGAGTGGAGGAGAGAGGCAGGGATAGAGAGATGGATTTGGAGGGAGAGAGAGGGAGGGTAGAAGAAATACATAAAGAGTGATAAATGGAGAGAGAAGGAGTGACAAGGGAGAGATGGAGAGGGAGTGTCTATGTTTAGGGTTGAGATAAATAGAAATAGAAGGAGAGATGGATACAATGGGGGAGAGAAGGAGAGAGAAAGAGAAAGGAATGGATATAGTAATATAGTTGGATAGAGAGAGAGAGAGCATAGGGGGAAGATAGATGGAGGCAAGAGAGAAAGGTAGAGAGAGGAAAGACGAGATAGAGGACTTGAGAGAGAGGGAGAGAGTAATGGGGCAAGAGAGAGGATTGTAGGGAAAAGAGAGAGAGAGAGAGATGGGGGAAGAGAGAGGGAGGCAGGATAGAAAGAGAGAGAGAGGAAGGATGAGAGAGAGGACTTGAGAGAGAGGAGGAGAGGGAGGGATAGAGAGATGGAGTTGGAGGGGGAGAGAGGGATGGTAGAACAAATACATAGTGAGTGAGAAGTGGAGAGAGAGATGGAGTGAAAAGGGAGATATGGAGAGAGAATTTGCATGTTTGGGGGTGAGACAAAGAGGAAAAGAAGGAGAGATGGAGAGAAGGGGGGGAAGAGAGAGAGATAGGCATATTGTAACAGAGTTGGAAGGTGGAGAGAGAGAGAGAGAGAGAGAGGAAGGAAGAGAGAGAGGATGTGAGAGAGTGAAGAGAGGTAGGTAAAGAGAGATGGAGATGGAGGGGGATAGAGATGGTGATACGCAATTTCTTCATCTACCGGAATTATCAAAGATATTTTATTTCTATGATGTTGTTAGAATTTCATTTAGAATAGAATAAAATAATTACGTGTGCATGCTTAAACAAGAGGAAACATGACAACGATAAACAAATCAAGAACACAATACATTTGATAATAGAGTTCACCTAGTGTGGGCTACGTCTCTGGGCCTAGTGTCAAGATAGTGGAGACATCTTCATATAATGGTGGAAAAGGTGATGAAGTACATGGAAGATTCTTTTTCATAACAAGGTCATACGCCTTCAACAATAGTGGCTTGCCTCTCCATGAGATGTTCTCCCTACAAGAACTCTCACTCAAAATGGGCTTCCTTCAACATGAAAAACTAAAAATATCTCATATAATGTGGCAATGAGTATCACCTCAACATAGTTACAGAGGGATCTCAACAATAATACATAGCATGACAAGCTAATGACATCTCACATAATGTGGCAATAATGATCCCTTAACATAGTATCAAACAGGGATCTCAAGAATAATACATCATCTCAACAATAATGAAAGGAAACATAACATGAATCCTTCATGTACCTTCACTTATGAAGTTGGCCAACAAATGAAAAACTCAGTTACAAACACTGACTGCACCACTAAATTTCTGGCGTCAAGTAGCGTAAAATCGACTATCCATTCGTCAAATTTTCACACTGTAAAATCTAGGCCTTCAGGAATCTTTTAAATTCCCCATGATTCCCTAAAGATTTTTCTCCATGCACCCACTGGAGATATTCCCTTGAAATGTGAAATCTGATCTCACCATTGCAATCCTTGCAGAATTCTGAGACTTTTGAGTATAAGGTTGGCTACATTCTTACTCTAGCAAATTTCAGCCTCCAAGGGAATCTAAAGATTCCTCAAGTTTCTTCAGAGATTCCCTGCTGAGGGGACCCTGCAATTGTGCTGCTTAGATAGAAAATATGAATTCACCATCATGCTCCCTATGAAAATATGAGAAAAATGACTGTAAACTTGATAACATTCTAACAATGTGAAAGTTTACCTCCTAGGGAATCTTTTTAGCATCTCAAGGTTCTCTACAAAAAATATGTCTCAAAAAGCGTGACAACATAGTTCCACCTGACCCCTGAAAATCATGGTTCCATTCTCTTACTCACTCGTGGTTCTGCCAGATCAGAGTTCCTCCACCATTGGCTTGGCCTCCATCTGTTCTCTCTCTCCCCCGTCGAATGGAAAAACCAAAACTTATAAAGGGGTTGGGTGGAAACTTTACAAAGCACCTACCCTTGGTGGATTGGTTAGGCATTTTGTTTGATGCAGGGAGGTCGAGGGTTCAAATCCTATCGACCACCAACCTTAGTATATAGTGCGGGTTTGATATATTTTTGTTTCATATTAATACACGATTGTTTAATGTTTTTTTTTTTTGGAAAATGGTCAGTTAAATACAATATGTCATTGTTGGTTACATTTTACTGTATCTGGTTCTAGTGGTGGCGGGGTTTGAACACCCGCCACCATATATATGGTATGAGGACCATTGGGGTGGCACTGTTTGTGGCCCGCCACCCCACAAGTTTATATATATATATATATATATATATATATATATATATATATATATCATTTTGTTTGTTTTTGGCCGACAATAAGGGTTATTAGAAAAATTAAGGGTTTAGAAAATTCTACCGTTCCAATGGCCAGATTCCATGGGTAGAGTCTCTGCGAATTCGTAGGATCATTAAACCTGCCACTTGTCCAACTTTTACCAGCTTTATCTTCTTCATACGAACTCGGATTTGAGTGTCGTTCACACCGTTTGAATTAGGGCGATGAGCACTACAACCTAATCCTAGTTCAAGATAAATTTGACCACTTTTAATTCTGAGCTATTATAAGCCCTCTTTGACCTCTGAGTGTGTCTAGAGCCACCTAGATCATTCCTCCCCACTGGCGATCTTTTGGTCCTCTAAAATCATGAACATAATCAACAACTTTTGTGTTCATTTTCTAAACCGCAATTGTCCTGATAGGCCACCCTTCTTTCTCCTTCACCTTTGATATTCGGATCCATAAGCAACGAGTTGACACCTACATCCTCTGCAAACTTGTAGTACAATATTTTTCAAATTACATGCTTAACTACATGACCAATTATTACCCAAGCATCCCATAATTGTCATGTGTTTATAACGCACTCTGTGGTCAAGTTTACATCAAAATGGAAACAATGCCCCAACTATAAATACAAGGCCAAAACATCATTGTTTCTTCAACAAGTGATGGAAAACACATCATCATTTTTACAGTTTAAAATGCAACACATGATTTACAAAGTGGGGCCATGATAAGCTACCCAATCTAGAAAAACCACTTCTTACTCAACAAAGTGAACCATAATGAATGTGGTAGATTTGCTTGATGAACATTTTCACTGACTCGTTTCTGCATGGGCATTTTGTCCTTTTGAGGTTGCTCTGGATGGAGCCTCCAACATGTGGCTCTTTGGTGACCACCTATGTTGCAATGACTACAGAAAGTCTTCTTCCTCTAGATCAACTTCCTTCCCTACTGTGGAGAAGGCCTTTCATGCCCCATCCTCTTTCATGCTGCCATTCTCTTCCAGCAGTCAACAAACACATGGTTATGTAAACCACAAAAGCTAAATTTTTTTCTATTCCATGATTTATGTTCATCATTAACAAGCTTGTAATGAAAATTAACTTTAGAATACTAAGACTTGTTATACCTTTCCTACCTATCTCTAGTGCA
Organism: Pinus tabuliformis; assembly: GCA_031772625.1. Taxonomy (NCBI): domain Eukaryota; kingdom Viridiplantae; phylum Streptophyta; class Pinopsida; order Pinales; family Pinaceae; genus Pinus; species Pinus tabuliformis. The sequence continues at coordinate 907,311,883 of CM062811.1, forward strand.
ATTATGGTGATGAAAACTTGCCTCAGCTCTTCCTCTGTAATGTGCACTACCATGGGATGATGGTGATGTGTTCCCATCATTCTCTTTCCTCGATGGTTTCATCAATGTCTTGGAATCTTCTGACACATTTGAGCTTTCTCATTCGATGTATCCCAAACCAGAAAATCAAGGTCATTCACGACCTCCAATGGTTGAGTCATGCCTTGGACATTAACACTAAGTCCTCCTACTCTGTAAATCATCTTGGTAAGGAGTCTCATGCTAGTTCCTATAATCGGAACCTCCACATTTCCAACAAAAATAACATCATGTGTAGATGAAACTAAAGAACAATTAACATTGTTTACCTTAGCTGTCAATTTTGAAAGAGGCGATGAGGGATTCCCTAAGCCTTAGTTTCTCTTCAACTTCTCCAAGGCCTTTGTCGTGGCTTGTAGCTAAAGCTACATGCTCTAATTCTCCTCTTTCTCTTCTTGTAGAAGCCTCCTTAATTCAGTATGCTATGCTTGAAGACTCTAGTCATTGCACTTCAATATTTCCAAGGGCTCTTCAATGGATCACAAATGAAGCTACAATCATTTCTTCTCCTCTTTCTCTTCTCATAGAAGCACCTTCAATTTAGCGTTATCTGCTTGAAGTCTCTTGTTGATCTCCTCATTCGAATGATGATAATATGATGAAGGTGATGATTGTTCATTGGAAGGTGTGGATGGAGCATCATTCTCTACTCTCTCTTTCTCCCATTCCTCATTAGCTTCATAGATTATGTCCACCATTTTTCACATCTTGAGAAAGGCCTCATACATTTCTTTGTCATCCTCCATTGTTGCATGTTCAATTGTTCACACTCGCAATTCAAATTATTGATAAGACCACCGTGATACAAAACTTCATCTGGGTCTTCTTCAGCTACCAAAATTATCCAAGATCTTCGACTTATGTGACGTTGTTAGAATTGAATTTAAAAGACCATAAAAAAACCACATGTTCATGCTTAAACAGGAGGAAAAATGAAAACGATTAGAAAATCAAGGACACGATACATTTGATAATAGAGTTCACCTAGTGTGGGCTACGTCTCCGGGACCGGTGTCAAGATAGTGTAGGCCGCTTCATATAACGCTAGAAAATATGATGATGTAAATGGAAGACTCTTTGTCATAACAAGGTCATACACCCTCAACAAGAGTGTCTTGTCACTCCACGAGACATTCTCCATGTGAGAACCCTCACTCAAAATGGGCTTCCTTCAACATGAAAAACTAACAAGGTCTCACATAATGTGGCAATGAGTATCCCCTCGACATAGTTACATAGGGATCTCAACAACAATACATAGCATGACAAGCTAACGAAATCTCACATAGTGTGGAAATAATGATCCCTCGACATAGTATCAAATAGGGATCTCAAAAATAATACATCATCTCAGAAATAATGAAAGGAAACATAACATCACTGCTTCATATACCTTCACTTCTAAAATTGGTTGAAAAATGAAAGGCTCAACTACAAAAACTGACTGCACCACTGAATTTTTGGTGTCGCGTAATGTAAAATCAACCATCCATTCGTGAGATTCTGACACTGTCAAAATCTGGGCCTTCGGGAATCTTTTAGATTCCCCATTATTCTCCAAAGATTCTGCTCCATGTGCTAACTAGAGATATTCTCTTCAAATGGAAAATTTGATCTCACCATTGTGATCCTTGCGGAATTATGAGATTTTTGAGTATAGATTTGGCTGCATTCTGACTCTGGCGAATTTCAGCGAATTTCAATCTCCAAGGGAATCTAAAGATTCCTCAATATTCTTGAGAGATTCTCTGTTGTGGAGCACCTGCAATTTTGTTTCTCGGATGGAAAATTTGAATTCACCATCGTGCTCCCTGCTAAAATTTGAGAAAAATGACTCTAAAATTGATAACATTATGATAATGTGAAATTTTACCTTCCAGGGAATATTTTCAACATCTCAAGATTCTCTGCAAAAATTATGTCTTGAAAAGCGTGCCAGCATAGTTCCGCCTCAACACTACAAATCACGGTTCCATTCTCTTTCCCACTCACGGTTTACCCAGATCAGATTTATGCCACTATTGCCTTGGCCTCCGTCATCTATTCTCTCTCTCCCCCTTTGAATGGCAAAACCAAAGCTTATAAGGAGGATGGGTGGCACTCTTTACAAAGTCGCCACCCTTGGCAGATTGGTTAGGAATTATGTTTGAGATGGGGAGGTTGGGGGTTCAAATCCTGCCGACCTCCAACCTTATTATATAGGAAGTTTGATATTTTTTTGTAACGGTTTCATATTAATACACGACCGTTTAATGATTTTTTTGGAAAATGGTCAGTTAAGCACAATATGTCGTTGTTGGTTAGGTTTTACCGTATCTAGTTCCAATGGTGGCGGGATTTGACCACCCACCACCATATATATGGTATGCAGACCATTGGGGTGGCGCGTTGGTGGCCCGCGACCCCATAAATATTTATTTTTATTTTTTATATATAATATATCATTTTGTTTGTTTTTGGCCGACAGTAGGAGTTATTAGACAAATTAAGGGTTCAAAAAATTCGACCGTTCGGATGGCCAGATTTCGTGTGTCGGGTCTCCGCAAATTTGTAGGATCATTAAACCTGCCACTTGTCCAACTTTGAACAAAACTTTAACCAACTCTATCTTCTTCATACAAACTCTGATTTGAGTGTCGTTCACACCATTGAAATCAAGGCAACGGGCACTACAACCTGGTCTTGGTTCGAGATCAATCTGACCACTTTGAATTTTGAGCTATTATAAGCTCTGGTTGACCGATGAGTGTGTCTAGATCCACCTATATTTGAGGGAGGTAAGAAGAAAGAAATATAGAGATAAAGGTGGAGAGAGAGAGAGGGAGTGATAAGGAAGGTGGAGAGTGAGGGAGAGAGGACAACATGAGGGAAGAGAGATAAAAGCGGGGGAGAGGGAGAGAATGGGAAGAGACAGAGAGGGAGTTATAGATAGATATATTGGAGAAGGAGAGCATATGTTTTGGGTGTGATATAGACAAACAAGGGGAGAGAGATATATAGATGGATGGTGAAGAGAAAGAAGGGAGAGATGGAGACATGGTGGGAAGGATAGAGATATTCATAGATATGGAATGAGAGAGGATGTGTGTTTGGGGGGGTGAGATAGAGATACGAATAAGGTGAAATGGAGGGAGATATAGAAATATATGGAGGGGAGAGAGAGGGAAGAATATTTCTTGCACTATATGCATTGATTTTAGTGTAGATGGTGATTTCTAATCCTTTTTAATTTCTTGAACTAGATGCATTGATTTTAGTGTAGATGTTGATTTCTAATGATATTTGATTAATTACACTAGATGCGTTGATTTCAATGTAGATGATTTCTAATCCTATTTGATTTCTTGAACTAAATTCATTGATTTCAGTGTAGATGGTGATTTCTAATCCTATTTGATTGCTTTCACTAAGTGCATTAATCTCAATGTAGATGTTGATTTCTAATTATATTTGATTTCTTGCACAAGATGCATTGATTTTAGTGTAGATGGTAATTTCTAATCCTATTGGATTGCTTGCACTAGATGCATTGGTTTTAGTGTTGGTTTCTAATCTTATTTTCTTACTTGCACTAGATGCATTGATTTGAGTGAAAATGTTTATTTCTAATCGTATTTGATTATTTTCATTAGATGCATTGATTTTAGTGTAGATGTTGTAATTTAATCCTATTTGATTGCTTTCACTGGATGCATTAATTTCAATGTAGGTGTTGATTTCTAATTATATTGTATTGATTGCACTAGATGCATTGATTTCAATGTATATGATTTCTAGTCCTCTTTGATTGCTTGCACTAAATGCATTCATTTTATTGTAGATGGTGATTTTTAATCTTATTAATTGCTTGCACTAGATGCATTGATTTCAGTGTAAATGTTGGTTTCTAATCTTATTTCCTTACTTGCACTAGATGTATTGATTTGAGTGTAGATGTTCATTTTTAATCATATTTGATTACTGCATTAGATGCATTGATTCAAGTGTAGATTTTTTTTCTAATTCAACCTATTAATATTGGAGAGCAAGAGAGACAAGGTATGATGTTTAATACAACAACTCGAGCTAAATATTTAAATGGTTTACGATTTGGACTGCCCTCTTTATATATTCAATATGGAAATATGGCAAAATTAACAAGGGTGACAATAAGAATAATAGAAGAAAATAGTTTGACATTGGTCACAATGAATACTATCTATAATTGGCTACATTCTTATTATTCACATTTTCTATCACCCAACACTATTACATTGTCACTTTGCATTCAAAAATTTTATTTCATCATTTTTCATAATTAAAGCTATTAACAATATTTACCATCTCAAGAAACTGAAGTAACTAAGAAAATTTATAATTAAAATGACAAGATAAATATTAGACATATTTAGCATATTTAAAATTATTATATTAATATTAAATGTATTTATATATTATTGATAAAATTAATCATATGTTCGATAGATTTTCCTTAGCCGCACACGACTGAAACTAGCCTAGATGCATCTTAACTTCGGATCTATCAAGCACCGGGAGGGATCAAATCTCTCGAGGTGCAAACCTTTCCTCAAGTTTTTCACTCAAAAAAGAGGTTTGCCCCTCGAGATATTTGATCCCTTTCACTACTTGAGAGATCCATAGTTAAGATGGATCTAGGGTGGGTTTTTAATAAAAAAGTCTTAAAAAATCAAGACTTTGTTTTTAACCTTTTCTTCCTTTTAATTAAAATGCGTCTTAAAAATTATATTTATATTTACAATAATGTATACAAAATTATTATTACAGTGGCCTAAGAAATGTGAGTTCGAACTAGTGTAATCTTACGTCAAGTTTCTCGCTCATGTAACACTAAATAGTTGAATGGATCCTTCATCAATGTACGTATTTGTTGTTTGTAGTACATGATTGTGATTGTTAAGTGATTATAAACATAATGGTTGAGATGGTCCTTTTAAATAATCATTTTTTAAATCACTTTTATTATTTATAATGGTTGAGGTTTGGGATCTTCAGGTTCAGATATGATGACGCAGAGGCACTACCAAGATTGTCGGATTCATTCTACAGGGTATGCTATAGTAATGGATGCCAAATGGGCTATTGTCGTCGTCAGATGAGGATGGTTACTTCCTAGTCTTGGAAGTACCTCCCTCGCTAAGAGGGAGTGTCGATTTTTTGTGTAGCGTGGGAGGTACTCCAAGCCCTAGTGTTTGAGGGTTGGAGGTCAAAGCGCCACAAGTAGGCTTGTGGGCTTAGAACCCAAGCTTGGGATTTTGCACTCAATCATGTTTGGGTCAATTCCTGAAGCACATTTATACATGTGATGGCATGAGATGATAGAGGGTGGAAAGGAGAATCCAATGCTTAGAAAATCATCGAATTTCGAGTTGTAGAAGTGGAGAAATGAATTTTTGAAGTTGACAAGTAATTAATGGTTTTCAAGTCATGTAGGCTTGATGTAAAAATTAGCCAATAGATGTGTCTCTTCATCTATTCGTTGGAGCCCCTCATTTGGCTATAAAAAGAGGTTGAATTGATGTATTTTAGTCATCCTTTAGCGCAACGTCTCTCCTAGAGAAAGGAGCTCTGAAATCGCAACAAAGTAGGAGGCCTAAACAACATGAAAGGAAGGGATTCGAAGTCAAGCCGTGTGGCTGAGGCAAGTGCGAATTGTCTTTGGGCTGGAACAGTGGGTAAAATAGGGGTCGAGTTCGCTGTGATGAGGGCCGAGTAGGTTGGTTGTTAGGCTGAGTTCCTAAGGAGCAAAACATTGTTGTTTGGAAGGTGTTGGGCATTGTTTGGAGAGGGTCAGTGAAACAGGACTGTTGTGCTAGGCCGCAGCCTGTAGCACACAGTCAAGAGTTGTGTAATGGCTGTCAAGGTTAGAATAGGCCATATATGACTATTAGTAGCTAATTTACAGTATCTTATACTGCGACCAACATTTTGGTCATATTTTTTTGGTTATTAATTGGTTGTCTCTAGTGATCATATAGTAATGTATTTTTTTGTATATTTGATCATTAATTGTGGCAAACAATGACCAAATTAATGACTAAATATACTACTAGATGATAAAATTGAGACAACCAATTAATGACTAAGCTAAAAACGACTAAAAGTTGGTTGCGTTATAAGATACTGTAAATTAACTACTACTGGTCACCGATTGAAAAATGGTTGTTTATATGCAAAATTTAGTTGTTTTTTAGTAACTAATTAGCCATTTTGTACTACTATATGACAGATCCAAGTTATGGTTCTTATCATGTTTAATTGATAAATGAATGGTTAATGAATGCATGACCTAATGGATGTTATTACAGCTATTGTGAAAGGGCATTAGTCCTTCTTGGTAAACCTTAGATAAGTTTTAGATCTCTATGTTCATATGCATTCATGACTTGTAGATCTTATGTTCTCAATGTGTTTGATTGAATGGCTGTCATGGTTAGATCGGGCTAGATCAAGTCCTTGATTAAGCTTTGTGTTAAAGGCTTTGTCTCAGTGATATTTGTCATTTATGGGAGTTTCATTAATTTATGGGTAGAGGTCTAGATCCTAGCCCTGAAAAAGTGGCTCAAATATCGAGGTCACTAACACATAACCACCTGAAAAGTACTGCAATCGTTGGGAAGCAGGCCTGTGGGAGCGACTGAAGGGTTCCAGTCATACGGGGGCCTTGGCATGGGAGCAACTGAGGCTCTAGGTCAGTGAAAAAGAAATTTAACTCAGGGGTTGGGCACCTAGAGTGGTTGGTTAGCTCCTAGGGGTCCTGTAGTACCTGAGGGAAGTCAGTAAGGTCTTGTTTGTTGGCTCCATTTATTTAAGGTTATCTAGGAGGTTGAGTCATGTCATAGTAACCCTCAGCTCATGTTTACCTCAGGTAAGCCGGTGAAAGCAGGTAAATATGGGAGGATGTGTGTTACAGATATGGCTTGATATCGAATTTTGCTTCCATTTTAAATAGGGATCGATTCACGACACTCTTGGGTTGATATTTTTTGGATTCTTTCTTTGACTAGTTCTCCATTTCTCCCCGATCTTATGATCCCCGTTCATATTTTTCCTCTACATTCGAACCCCCGCCGTCTCCAAATATCCCCATCTTGTTATTCAAGGCCACCATGAGGAGGTTTACATTGCAGTTGATATTTACAAATTGTTGTTCCAACCACATAAACCTCACCTATGTAGGATCACGAGGTTCGTTTACATATTCGTCACCCATGATTAGGGTTTTACGATTTTTTACCCCGCTAATCTAGATCCCTGCAATCTCCACAAAATACCCAAAGAAACCTACTATGATACCAATATGATCTGTAAATTGCCATGGATATTCCACTCAACAGTTCATCACAACAGATCCGATATTAAAAATTTTAACCTTTTTACACTATTACAATTTTATTTAAACTTTTATATCTGTAAATTTAACTGGAATTAGTGCATGCATGCAAATTGAAATTACGAAGAAAAGTAGAGAATGAAAAAATAATCTCACACACACACACATAAGACACAAGATATGTTCTCGAAAACCCTCTAAGGAGAATACCCAGTTGGAAGGTGAGGTCACTTTGCTCTCTTTCTCTACCTGGAAAATAAGATTGCATGTACAAAGAAGTAATACTTGTGGCTTATCAGATGTTATAGTGCACATATCCTTTGTGTGTGCTTTACCTCTTTTCTCTCCTGGCTATATTTTCTCAACTATGGAACAAAATGCTCTCAAAAAAATGGAATGCTTCTTCCTCCTAGTGGCCCGGTTATAACACATCCCTATAGCCTACTAGTGGTTGAGTTTGACTACATCAAATCTTAACTAGAGTTACAATATAGAATCTTCTAGAGTCTTTTACATCAAAAACACATGGCTATCCCTTTTCTATGAATAATGGGGGCTAACACGACATCCTCCCGAACAATAAGTGTGAAAACAGGAAGGTCAACTTTTGAGTGGCATAACTTTTGCATACAAACTCTGATTGACGCGCTTCTTGTGTCATTGGAAATATATTAGTGTGTATAACGATATGAAAATGTGTGCATTAAATCGATGAAGTTTTACCACCAAAAAACATCATTTGATTCCTCAAAACTCTCCCGGAAGGTTTTAGACCTCGTTTTGCTAAATTGGGTCCCGTAGGTAAAAAAAATCATATGTGTTGATTCCTCCACATTTTCCACTCTGAATGCATCGATATGGATGAAAAAAATATAATGATCGAATCGGTATCACCCATAGGTCCGTATTTCAACAACACTTCACTCCATAAACCTTTCCTCTTTTGTTCCATGGATGACAATGCTTTTACATATATATTTGAGGAGTGATCACAGTGAACCTAGACACTATGTTGATCATGTTTGATATGTTCCTTTCCTCCTTATCTTCACAAAGTGATCAAATTTGACCATATTTTTCATTATCCATTCGTACCGCTGCTTCAATTCTCTTTTGCAGTGTAATTGGAAAATTATTAGCCTTCTAGTCACCCTATCAAGTAATTTGGAGTGTTGTTAGACCTAGCAATGTTGTCATTGGGTGTTTGGAGGGAATTGAAGGTACAAATCATGAATTTTCTTGAATATTCCATAGACCAATTTCTACATCTCAACTTACAAGATGTTGTCCTTCTCTAATAGACCTTGGGAGGTGAAATTTTATGCTATAACAATAGTTCAAAATGTTGTGCTAGCGTCTACAAGATTGTAACTACTAGTAATAATATCCATGATGAGAGTTACTAACTGAGAAATTAATTTCATTGGTTCAATACCCAAATTCATTAATTCCCATGTCCTTTTTATGATTCTGGATGTGTTAGCTAATAATGCCAACTCTAGCAAATCTAGCAATTTTCATTGCAAACAACTCCAAACTCTAGTTAAAATGTTGGCAACAAGGCCTCATGTTGATCCACGCCTATGAAAATTTACTTTATTAGCTTATCTCTATCCATGTAAGTCCAATGTTGGATTTCTACTATGACATGTGAATCTTCCCTGAACTTCACTACCATCTATCTTCTCTACTGAGACAAATGGTCCTCTGTTAATCTCACTCTAGGATTTCTAACAATAAAATCTTAGTGGTCTATTCTAGCCCATTCAGCTATCATGTTGAATCATTGATATAAAAATTTTATATCTTTTATCTATTTGTTGGCCCATCTAAGTCTAGTGTTTGAACCACGACTCTAATCATTTTCCTTCCTTTCCTATATTTAGCACATCTAGGTCTATTTTTTGAATTCTTCTCTAATACCCCTTTGTAACATATCCAATCCCTTTTGCCCCTTTTTGAGGGTATGGGGTATCAAATTTTCACTTTTCATATTCAACTTAATATTCTTTTTTGAGATTTCCATCACTTCTATTTGTTAAGAGCTTTTTGATGGTATGAACATTATTGAAATCTAAATTGAGATCATTATCAATGTTTGGCCGCCAACACAAATTCTTTCAATAAAAGTAGATTTTAGCAAACTCTATGATAAATCTAGGAGAATTTGTGTTATACATTAAAGATGATTATCTCTATTGAGGAATTCAATCAAATTTAGGAAGCACATTGTGCATAGAGCTCCAAAAGATCATAGTTCGACAAAAAAAATTCCCATAATTCCCTTCTTCTTCATGTTTGATAAAATCCACGAATGTAGATAATTACATACATACAAATATTCTCATATACTTAATGCATTAAAGAACATGTGAACATGCATACTTATCAAAGATGATTTCCCACCAAAATTTATGCAAGTTTTTTTACATGATTAAGCAAGAGAATTACATAAATTAATTTCTTCACTTTAGACATCAATTTATTCCCAAAAGCTCTTGTAAACTCAAAGTAATATATATATTCATGTTCAAATATATTAAACTCAAACATAAATTCAGATATTTACATGAACATGAATATATGCCATAATCATATAATCACATTTTCATTATGATAAAGTTAAACACCACAAACTTTCAAAAATAAAATGAACAAAAAACAAATGAATAGAGGAAATACTTGGCTAAAATTCCAATTTGGCAACTAATATGGGAAGGAACCTTCTCCACACAACCATAGGCTCACCTGCGCATCAACATTCTATAGTTGGGCGCCCCCTAGCTAGGTCATGATATGACAGGGGGAGCTGGTAACTCACCAATATTTGGGATAGGTGAAGGAAACTCCCCATACACATATGATAAAGTCATGGATCTCCAATCCCAATTGAATCTAGTCCTCTTTGATCTCCAGATGCATCTCAACTTGGTTAGAAAAGAAAATAAGGGAACATGTTTACTATTCTATATTTCCTTAGTGATTTCCCCACCTCTTGCTTGTTATGCTCAACTACCATACATCAAATCATAACCCACTCTGCACAACTAGAGTCTAGAGCTCTTTTTTAAGTGTCTAATAGGAAAAAAATATTTTTAGGGAATTCAAAACACACTAACATCATTCCAATCTACAATTGGAACTTTTTTGGGCATATTTGGCACCCAAAATGCAATTTAATCACCTAGAATGTGTCATCCATCATTCCATTTAGGATTATTAACATTCTACTCATAAATTTCATTGATAAGGCACTCACATGTCTTTGTTCTTTGTGAATTCCTCTCTCTGTGTTTGAATGAATGAATTTCTTGATCAATGAATGTTTCACACACCTTTTCCTTCATGGTGTTGGGTTGTGTTATATTCTTTCCACGACTAGCCCACGTAGTTAACCGGGGGGGTCATAGGGGGTTTGAGGGGCACTCATAACCCCACTTTATGGGGTCCAGGGCAGCGCCCCAGAAAATTTTGGTTTTGGATCCTATGTTAGGTTGGACGGACCCACCTATGGTTTTGTGCATAATTTCCGCACATGTTTTTTGGATGCGATGGTTTTTGGTCCATGGTATTGGACGCGATGGTTTTCGGTCCATGGTATTAGATGCTTTGGCATGTATAAATAGGTATTATAATATTGAAAGGAACATAATGAAAAATCAAGCTGGTAGTCCCAGTTTTAGAATCCAGGGGAAATCTCTTTGTATATGTGTTTTATGTGTTATGCTCTCACATTGTTTATTTTCTGTGTTTTAGAATTCATATGCAGATAATTTATGTACAGGGTTAAAACCTACATGTGATATCAGAGCAGTTTTGGCTTCAAGAGGACGCCTTTGTTGCTGAGGGGTTTCGCTCGGTCTTGTGGTAAACCCTATTCAGTGGGAGATCTGCGAGATCGATTCTGGTGGTGAAAGAAGATGGCGAGCAGTGGAAAGATAAAGATCGATAAATTTAATGGTCAGAGTTTTGAGTTGTGGAAACTCAAGATGGAGGATCTGTTGGTGGATAAAGATCAGTGGATCGCAGTAGATCTGGGTACTAAACCAACGAGAGTGTCCGATGAAGAATGGAAGAAGTTGGATCGGAAGGCAAAGAGCACAATACGATTGTGTGTCTCAGATTCAGTATTGCTGAATGTATCAGGAGAAGCTACAGTGAAGGCTTTGTGGGACAAGTTAGGGAATTTGTACCAATCTAAGTCTCTAGTGAATAAACTGTTCCTACAAAAAAAGCTGTATAACCTGAGGATGAAAGATGGAGACTCGATGACAGAGCATCTGAATGCATTTAATAATGTGGTAAGTCAGTTAGCATCTGTTGATATTAAAATTTCAGATGAAGATAAGTGCATCAGTTTGTTGTGTTCTCTACCAGATTTGTGGGATAGTCTGGTTATTACAATAGGTAGCAATGCAACTGCCTTGCAGTTTGATGAAATAGTCTCAGCCTTGCTGACGGAGGAGATGAGACGGACAAATATGGAGAGCCAGAATGGTGATGCCTTGTCTGTACGAGGACGGTCCCAGAACAGGAACAAAAATAAGTCATGGAGTGGGAGATCTAAATCTAGAGGGAGATCTAAATCTCCAAGAAAACCTGTAAAAGTGGTGTGCTGGAAATGCGGAAAGGAATGCCACTTTAAAAGGCACTGTAAATCTAAAGCTCCTGACAAAGGAAAGGGATCTAATGAGGCTCCTTCTGCAGAGGCGAAAACCACCCCAGATGAAGGTGGGGATGTGTACTTGGCTTCTTCAAGTACACATGTAGATCATGAGGCATGGTTGATTGACTCAGGTGCATCCTTTCACTTCACTCCCCATAGAGAGTGGTTTTGCGAGTATGAGAAATACGATGGTGGTGATGTCTTCTTAGGGGATGATAGTAAAGCTAGAATCATTGGTCACAGAAAAGTAAAGTTGAAGCTGCAAGGTGGAAGGGTTAGAACACTTCCGAATGTTCTACATATTCCTGCATTGGCCAGAAATCTGATTTCTGTAAGCAAGTTGGATGATGCTAGTGTAAAAATAGTGTTCGAGAAGGATACCTGCAAAATGGTTCAGGGAGCACTGGTATTGATGCAGGGAGTTCGGATTGGAACTCTGTACAAGCTGAAAGGTAGCATTGTTATTGATGGGTGCAATAGTTCTATGGTTCCTAAAAGTGGCGCAGAAAATCTAGTGGTCTCTGGAGAGAAGACCATGTTGTGGCATCAAAGGCTTGGACATATTGGAGAGAAGGGCCTTCGAATACTTCATCATAAAGGTATGGAAGAAGGTATGAGTAATAGCTCTCTGGATTTTGATTTCTGTGAAAATTGTGTATATGGGAAGTAGAATCGGGTCAGTTTCCCCTTTGGTGGTAAGAGGGCGAAACAGATATTAGAGCTTGTGCACATTGATGTGTTTGGCCCTGTGAAGGTTCCATCACTAGGTAATTATGTGTACTATGTATCATTTATAGATGACTTCTCAAGGAATACATGGATATATTCCCTTAAGAAGAAATCTGAAGTCTTTGACAGGTTTAAAGACTTTAAGGCTCTGGTGGAAAACCAGACAGAGAAGAAGATAAAGGTGTTGAGGACAGATAATGGTGGAGAGTTTTGCAGCAAGGAATTTGAAGAATTTTGTAAGAAGTGTGGTATATCACGACAAAAGACTACTCCATATACACCTCAGCAAAATGGAGTTGCAGAAAAAATGAACAAGACGTTGATGGAAAGGGCAAGAAGCATGCTCAGTGGTGTTGGGTTAGGACAGGAATTCTAGGCAGAGGTGGTGGATACTGCATGTTACCTGGTCAACAAATCACCCTCATCAGCGTTGGAAGATAAGACTCCACAAGAGGTATGGACTGGTAAGAAACCCTCTCTTTCACATCTGAGGGTATTTGGATGTGATGCATATGTACATGTTCCAATGGAGAAATGAACGAAGTTGGATAGTAAATCTGAAAAGTGCATCTTTATTGGGTATAAGGATGGTTTAAAGGGTTATAAGCTTTGGAACCCAGTCACATGAAAGGTTGTGTATAGCTGAGATGTGGTGTTCAGAGAGGTAAAAGATGTTATTAAACATGAAATCCAACCAAAGGAACCTGAGAAAATAGAGTTTGAGCTAAAGGAGGAAGAATCAAACTCTACAACAGAGGAGGAATCAGAAGATGAAGAGCCACAAACTCCGGCTGTGAGAAGATCAGTTCGAGAAAGAAGGCAGCCAGAAAGGTATAGTCCATCTACTTTCTATTCAAATTTTGCTTTGTCTGTTACTGATGATGATCCCAGAACTATGAAGGAAGCAGTGGATTCATAGGATGGAAAGCTCTGGAAAGAGGCCATGGTTGATGAAATGGAATCTTTGCACAAAAATGAGGCTTGGGATCTGGTGGAGTTTCCGGCTGGAAGGAAATCCATTGGCAGCAAATGGGTGTTCAAAAAGAAGACAAATGCAGAAGGAAAAGTGGAGAAATACAAAGCTCGATTGGTAGCAAAAGGTTATTCCCAGGTGCCAGGAATTGATTTTTGTGATATTTTTTCTCCTGTTGCCAAGGTAACCTCTATTAGATTACTTGTATCTATTGCTCCTGCTTTTGATTTTGAGGTAGAACAGATGGATGTGAAGACAACATTTCTTCACGGGGATCTGGAAGAGGAAATCCACATGAAGCAACCTGAAGGCTTTGCGGTGAATGGTAAGAAGGAACTGGTATGCAAATTAAAGAAGTCTTTGTATGGGTTAAAACAGTGACCAAGGATGTGGTATCAGAAATTTGATACATTTATACGGGGACTTGGCTTCACAAGAAGCAAAGCAGATCACTGTGTGTATTTTAAATTAATTGGTGACCGTGTTATTTATCTGTTCTTGTATGTGGATGATATGTTGCTGGTTGGAAATGACAACAAAATTATCCAAGATTTGAAGACCCAATTGTCCTGCAAATTCAACATGAAAGATCTTGGTGCTGCAAACTATATTTTGGGCATGGAAAAGAAATCGGGCAAAGAGGAAGCTCTGGTTAAACCAGAGGAAGTATGTCGAAACAATACTACAGAGGTTTAATATGCAAGATAGTAAACCAGTGAGGATTCCTATTCATGTAGGTGTGAAGTTATCTGCTAAACAGTGTCTCAACACACAAGAAGAGGAAGAGGACATGTCTCGTGTTCCATATGTAAGTGCAGTCGGTAGCCTGATGTATGCAATGGTCTGTGCTAGACCAGACATCACACATGCAGTGGGAGTATTGAGCAGGTTTATGTCAAAACCAGGAAAGGAGCATTGGACAGTAGTGAAGCGAGTTTTCAAGTATTTGCGTGGCACTAGTGATTATGGTTTGTGCTACCAAGGAAGACCAGGATTGGACAGAATGTTGGATATTCGTGGCTTTGTTGATGCGGACTGGGCTAGAGATCTAGATTAGAGAAGATCTACAAGTGGGTATGTATTTAACCTATTTGGAGGTGCAGTCAATTGGATGAGTAAGAAACAATCTGTAGTGGCACTATCAACTACAGAGGCAGAATACATGGTAGCCACTCATGCAAGCAAGGGAGCAGTTTGGTTGCAGAGATTGTGTTCAAGTATGGAGTTAGTACAGGGAGCTATAAGGATAGACTGTGACAGCGAAAGTGCAATTTTCTTGGCAAAGAACCCCGCATATCATTCAAATACAAAGCACATTGATGTTCAATATCACTTTGTGAGGAATATGATAGAAGACAAAAAGGTGTTGCTGGTAAAGGTGGACACTTTAAAGAATACTACAGATGCATTGACAAAATCTGTGAGCTCTAAGAAGTTCTCTTGGTGTAGAGAGACAATGGGCGTTTCAGGGCTAGAAAAATGACTAAGCTCTCTTGTGGCCCCCTGTGGAAAGAAAACAACAAGTGGGAGAATGTTGGGTTGTGGTATATTCTTTCCACCACTAGCCCATATAGTTAATCGGGGAGGTCACAGGGGTTTGGCACCCGTAACCCCACTTTATGGGATCCGGGGCAACGCCCCAGAAAATTTTGGTTTTGGACCCTATGTTAGGTTGGGCGGACCCACCTATGGTTTTGTGCATAATTTTCGCACATGTTTTTTGGACACGATGGTTTTCGGTCCATGGTATTGGACATGATGGTTTTTGGTCCATGGTATTGGATGCTTCGACATGTATAAATATGTATTATAACATTGAAAGGAACATAATGAAAAATCAACCTAGTAGTCCCAGTTTTGGGATCCAGGGGAAATTTCTGTGTATATGTGTTTTATGTGTTATGCTCTCGCATTGTTTATTTTCTGTGTTTTAGAATTCGTATGCAGATAATTTCTGTACAGGGTTAAAACCTACACATGGGTCTCTACTCCCTTCTAGATTTTGTTCGATAATCAATGCAATTTGTTCTTGTATAGTCCCACATTTTCCTCAATATCCCAAGATATTTGTGTGTGAAGTTCAAAATCCAAGGAATTTACTAAGCCCTTTCCTTCCATTAAAGTCTCAAACACTATTGCGACAGCCACTCCAACTTCCATATTTATGAGGTTGATTATCTAATTACATAATCCTTCAAAATCAATTGGTTCTTGGGAAAGAGGGAGAAAACTCATGTTTAAATTTGAATTACATGACAAGGCTTTGGTAAGACAATTCTCATAATTCCCACATTGTTTTCCCTCACATGGTGTTATAACCCATATTAGTACTTCTATGCCCCCAATTGATTTCGTTAGCGGATTTATTAATCAAACATTTATATTACGCATACATTGTCCCTGTTCATCCAATTCATTTTTGTCACAATAATGACACATCCATGCCGATACAAGTAATATAGTGACATCAACATAATTAATTACAATTAATTACAAATTAATATACATGTCAAGATACTAGTGTTATAGTGTAATTCCTTCAATGATATAGAGTTAACTCGTGACATTTTAAAAAATATTAATAGCAAAAAACATATTTCAATGTTGAACATAAATAAATTATTCCAATGTTTAGGTTTAGTGTGTGTGACTGTGTGTCTTTAAAACAATTGAAACCAAAAAGAAAAAAGCTTATGGTCAAAACATTTCAATGGAGGGGGATGAATTATTCCTTCCATGCTCAACATGGAGTTGACATGCGGTATATGTGTGTGTAGATCCATCTTAACACCAAATCTATCATGAGCCTAGAGGAATCAACTCCCTAGAGGTGAATTCTTTTTTAAATTAAAGAAACTTGAGAAAATGCTTGCAACCACAAGGGATTTGATTAAAAATATTTTATTTATGGTCGATATTGAAATAATTTTTTTGTTATTAATATTTTTTTAAATATCATATGTCAACTCCATATTGAACAATGAAGAAATTTACATCTTTATTGTATTGAATTGTAAAAAACATCTTTAAACATAATTCTATATAACAACTCATTTACAATTACATAAAAATAACAACTACATATTAAATATTAATCAAAACACAAAACACAAAGTTCATTGTAAAATGAGAACATGGATAAAATTGCACTTCTTCAATAACATTTCTCAAGGAAGAGAAAAAATTATCATATACTAATTTACATTGAAACATATTACATAACAACATGTTTGCCATTATTTGCAAACATAAAGATAACAAATACAATTGAATATTGTACAATGAGAAATAAAATTGCACTTCTTCATATCATTTTGATTGGGATACTCAGTATTTGGGCCTTCCTAAGAAAATAATTGGTCTGTTTTCTCATTTATGAAGATGTTGAATATTTCACCATTAGAAAAATAGGAAAAGTCCTAAAAATTGAATTATTGGCATTCCTTTTAGTATCAATGAGGCTATGCATGATGAACAATGGGTTTGTCCAAGTTGCAGTCTAGATTTGTAAGGATGGTAATATGGGATTTTAAAAAAGGAATTGATTTCCTAGTAAGCTTCATTAGGCAAGCTTGTGCATGAAGGCATGAAAGTTTCAACTGTGATGCTTCTGATAGGTCTTTGGCTTGATGTATCAATTGTCTCAACCTGGTTATTGGCATTCAAATCATGGAAGAAACCACTTGTGGGCTTTCTAGCCAATTTGGGGACTGCTCAACTTGACACAATTCACCATACCCGGGTCCTGTTCTTTGTTTTGATTTGTTAGTCTCAGCAGGCAGTCCCCGGATCCCGAAGCACAAATACTGGTTCATTGCATCATGTAGTGGCCTTGAGCCAGAATCATCTGGAACATCAGTATCATCTTCTGAACCATCTTTCATAGAGGGCCTGTGTGAGATTTGTGTGGACCCGTTGTGAATGAAGCACTTAAGTCTCGTACTTAGCGATAATGGGGATGCTACAGGGGATTGTGAAAACGACCTTGATGATGATGCAAATGATGAAATCCCAGGCGAAACTGCATCATCAACCTCATTGCCACAAAGCATCGGAAGCCTGTGCTTCGTTGATGGGCTAGGTGTTTTCCTTGTGAATGAAAAACTCTGATTGCCTGATATTGAAGTTTTTGAGAATTTTTGCCTCAGTGGCAATGGACTCTCGGATGCTCTCCTATGATTAAGCCACTCCTTAGTGTGCATTGTTTGGAGACTTGCTTCCTCTTCTCTGAATGTCGTAGACTTGTTTTCTATGTTCTGTTTGTTTTTCTGAATTCCCTGTTGTTCTTGTTTTTGGGTAGCCCTTCTTCCCTTGTACCATCCTAGAAGAGTTGCAAGGCGTTGTCTGGCTCGGTTTGCAGCGGCAAGATTCCTCTGATTCCCTACATAATGCATTCTCCTGTTATTGCAATCAAACAATGCATATGGACTAAGTCTCCTGGATGATACTTCCAGAAGACCCTCAACAGCTTTAGCCTGGTCAGACATATCTTCAATATTTGTGCATACATTGATATCTGTATCCACAGATCTGAATGATGTGCCTGGACTGTTATCTGAACCGTGAATCTTTCCATAATAAACATTGGCGTTGCTTAAAGACGAGTCTCGGGACCTCATTGCTTTTCCACCCGCTAAAGCCATCTGCTTAAGCAATGCCTCTGATGTTATACCAGAGAGTAGGTTCAGTTCCAGTATATCAACAGCAGTCATTCCATTTTTGTCATGGGCATTGATATCTAACCCGGGAGCTAACAAGAGTACTTCCACAAGTTTTTCAAGAACAACCTTCCCAAGGACAGCCAGATGCATTGCAGTTCTTCCTTCTTTGTTCTTGCAATTGACAATGATTGGCAAATCTATAGTTCTATCTGAGACTAAATATCTCACAAGATCCAGTTGCTTATCAAGCATCCTAAAACTAGAAGCTCTAAATCCAGCGACAGCCATGTGTAAGACGTTGTTTCCGTCATTATTTGTTGCAAGTAGCATTGATGGAATAGATAGTAAAAGTTCCTTAACAATGGCCAGGTGACCTCTGTAAGCTGCTACATGCAGCGCTGTGTTTCCCTGATCATCTGTGGACACTATAATATTTGGCGATGATAGAAGCAACTCCTGCACCACCTGCATTACAACACCAGCCATCTATTATGAATTGGAGTAGAAAACCAAAAGTGTGCTGTGAATTGATAAAAAAAGTAAAAGCAGCAGTCTGCCAAGCCAGTGTCCACATATGGGTACCTAAGAAGCAAGGAGTTATACTTGAAGCCCAAGTTTTGCTCACTCAAAATCAAAATCATAATGTTTCTTATGCCTCATCTTTGAGGTGCTGTGTTTGAACTTTGAAACATGTTATTTACTCTTTTTGGATAGCATGTATTTCAGTGATTTGATAACAGTATATTCTCAGCATTTACAGTCGTTTGGATTGAATTTGAAACATTTAAAGAAGGAAGTTTTTAAGTAATAAATATGCTCAATAATGTCCATTAACAGCAGCTATTGACATAAATGGTCTATGACAAACGCACAATATCAAGACAGACAACATTGTTTATTTAAACACATTTTGCATCCAACTATTACATGAAAAAACAACACTTGGCATAGGACCTTGGATATATAAAGTATCATGCTTCATCTCACCTCTGAAAAGGTCCAAGAATCAGAATGCTTATATTAGGTGAGAAACGGAAGCAGACAATCAAACATCGTGCTGGATAAACAAAAGGAAAACATAAGGTGAAAGTGCAGGTTCCAAGTAGAAAATAATTTGGACCCAACAACAATTGCAGTTAAGAACTTGGGCTTAAATGATGACACTTTTAAATAGTCAATTTCTCTCTAATTGTATGTGTTGGGCATGTGTGTCGTGAATAATTCAAATGGATAACAATTCTGACACGGGTGGTTTATGAGGCTTTATCAGTACCACAAGTTTTGCAATCCAAAATCAGCTTTGAGGTGCAAGTCCCTGCGTTAATTTGACAAATCCTTCCTCACTTTGGTACTCACATTGCCAGCCCCATTAAACTAGTAAAATGAGCTATTTGATAAAATGACAACTTTGTACAGGGGAATTATGGGTTGAATCCAAGTAGACACAAAGCAGAGTATGAACGTTTGCTTTTATATATGTTGGACTAGTGTGGTTGGAGGAGCACTAGCATTTCTGCAGCATGTACGGATGACAACACCACTTAGAAGGAGCAACTGCCAAAGAAGAAACATGAAGAATTTGAACAAATTCTTCAATCTTCGGACCCTAAATTGATTGCCACAAAGGCAAGAAGATACAAACTCTATCAAGTCAAGTGGAGAGGCTTACCTGATTCTGATAACACTGGGGAGTAGCCTTACCAACTTTGTAAGTCGAAACTAGGAGACTCAGAGCACATACAACATAGAATTAAACAACACCTTTGGTGTGTATATTTTGAGTCCTCACTACAGCGAAGAAGACAGTTTTAGCCTTTAAAGAGGCCTACAAAAGATAAAGTAATGGAGAGCAAACAGAAGCCAAATGTCCTGACTTAAAACTGTTAGAAAACTAATAAACTTAAACAGCGATTCTGCATGCGGAAAGAACTGAAAAGAATCACTGAAACTTAATACCCAGGGATACGGATTACCTCCAGCCATTGGTGAAACTCTTGATGCAATTTCCTTCTGAAAAAACCACGCTCCAGCTGCCCAAGCAAAAGAAAAAGAATGCAGCTGATCTGAAGGCACTTCCAAGCTCTGCTACCTCAGCTAGATGGTGTAAAACTGAAGGGGATTGAGATGCAAGCTTGGGGACCAAACAGATGAATTTATAGCTAAGCTTCCATCAAGCTTCTGATAGCTATGTGTCAGATGTCCCACAGATCAAGGCAGAGAACTCCAGATGGGAGTAATGGACCACTTCAGTAGCTCCTAACAATAAATTTATTAGCTGTAGTTGATTTCCTTAACTTAAAGAAACTACTGCAGTTGGTTTCCATAAGTTAAGGAAAGACTGCAGTTTAAATTCCATAATTTTAGGCAGCAATTTTGCATAAACTAATGGAGCTTAACATTCTCCCACTTGGTCCATACTTCCAAACTTAATGTCTCAACTTAAAAACCATTGATAATCTGTATTAAGTAATAGATACATGAATCATGGCGATAAGTCCTCTTATGACGAGTATTATCTTCCATGTATTACTATGTATTTATTCTTATTATAATTTATGTGGCAACAATTTCTTAATGAATAAACCCTATGTTTATTCTTGGTGCTTCTTAAATGAATTTTCTCAAATCAACTTAAGGTGCACATAAATATGAGAAAAAACATCACAATAATTAAGAATTTCATTAACATTGTCCATACAATGAAAAACTGCATAATGGAACCAAGTCCCATATTCAATACATGATCCTTGAATTTAAACGGTGGCATGCCCTTAGTCAAAGGATCAGCGATCATTAACTCAGTGCTGACGTGCTCAATGACCACTTTATTTTCTTTAACACGTTCCCTTATAGCTAAATACTTAATGTCGATGTGTTTATTTCGACTCCCACTTTTTTAGCCATAAAACCAGCGGCTGAATTATCACAATATATTCTCAATGGCTTAGATATAGAATCCATAATTCTAAGCCCAGAAATGAAATTCTTAAGCCATACACCATGTAAATTAGCCTCAAACAGGATATACATAAGCATGTAGTCTTTGGTCCCTTGAAGGTACCTCATTACTTTATTTGCAGCTCTCCAGTGGTTTAAACCTGGATCACTCTGATATCGTCCCAACATTCCCAATGGGAGCTACACTTGGTGAACAATCCTTCATCTGAAATCTCTCTAAAATTTTATTAATATAGGTTTCCTGTGACAGACCCAAGATGCCTCGAAATCTGTCTCTATGGATCTTAATGCCAATGACATAAGATGCCACACCTATATCCTTCATATCAAAACTTTTAGAGAGGAATTGTCTCACCTCATGTAGCAAACCCTTATCACTGGTTGCTAGCAAAAAAGTCATCCACATATAAAATAAGAAAACAAATTTTACTCCCACTAACCTTCAGGTATATACATTGATCCATAATGTTTTCTACAAAACCAAAAGAAGAAATTACATTATGGAATTTCAAATACCATTGGCAGGATGCTTGTTTTAAACCTTATAATGACTTCTTGAGCTTGCAAACCAATTTCTCACCATGACTAGAGGGGAATCTAACAATAAATTTATTAATGAAGAAGTGTTGTCAATCATTAATGACGAAGTGTTATTAATGAGGAAGTGTTAATAACTATCGTCTTTTAGTGCCAGTGTGAACATGCATTGAATCATATGTGACATTGTTTTGTAAATTAATGCAGTAAAGACCATTAGACAAAATACCATTCCCAACATAATCAGATTTATAGAATAGACTGAAAGATTCTTTTCTGAAAAGTTTAAGGAATATCCAAAAGGTACAAGCCTTGAAACTGAGATCAAGTTTCTAGAAAAACTTGGAACATAAAAAGTCTTTTCTAACTCCAAAACAAAACCACTACTTAAAGCTAAATAACATGTTCCTATAGCTTCCACATGCGAGCCCATCTTGTTTCCTGATAAGATGCTTTACTCACTTCCCACTGGCTTCCTTAGGTTCTGCAAACCCTGCAAGGAATTCGAAATGTGAATTGTTGATCCAGAATCAATCCACCATGTGTTAATATTAACGTTAACCATATTAGATTCATAACAAACAAACGAGATTAAATTACCTTTGTCTGTAAGCCATTTCTGATATTTGGCGCATTCCTTCTTTATGTGTCCCTTCTTCTTACAGAAAAAACACTTGGAAACCTTCTTGATATCAGCTTGGGGAGGTGCTTTACCTTTCCCTTTTCGATTGGCTTGAGATTTGCCCTTTCCACGCGTTGTCAGCATTGCACTCTCCCCCAGTTCCATCACCAGTCTCTCTTCCTCTTGAACACACATAGTCATGAGTTCATTAATTGACCATTTATCCTTATGTGTGTTGTATGAGATTTTGAAAGGTCCATATTGGTGCGGAAGGGTGTTCAGGATGTAGTGCACTAGGAAGGACTCCGATATTTCAACCTCGAGTTTCTTTAATTGAGCCACAATGTCCCTCATCTACATGATGTGCTCGCGCACACCTTTCACACTGGTGAGCCTTAGGGATGAGAATTTCATGATTAGGGTGCTTGCTAGTGCCTTGTCTGAAGAGACGAATTGTTCATCAATGGCCTTCAACAAGTCTCGGACCTTTTCATGCTGATCAACGGAACCTCGAATACCAGCTGAAATTTTAGTCTTAATGAACATCATGCTTAGACGATTGGATCGCTCCCATCGTTCATAAAGCGCGACGTCCGCTGCAGTGCTGGTATTAGTGAGTGCTGATGGTTCATCTTTCCTGATAGCATAATCTATGTCCATCCACCCTAAATGAAGGAGAATCCTCTCCTTCCAAATCTTGTAGTTATCTCCCTTAAATTCGGGAATGTCACAACGAATTTCAGAGAAATTTGCAGGTTGTACTGCTGCATCAAAATAAAGGATCACATGCTTATGTTAAAATTGAGGCTTAATAACTTTCATGTTTTACCAATGTAAATCATGCAAAAAAGAATTGAATCAAATGACATGAAAATTGCCTGTGGGCTAAATTTTCAATTCAAACAGACTCAATAAAACTTTATGAACTTTCATGTTTTACCAATGTAAATCATGCAAAAAAAGAATTGAATCAAATGACATGAAAATTGCCTGTGGGCTAAATTTTCAATTCAAACAGACTCAATAAAACTTTATGAACTTTCATGTTTTACCAATGTAAAACATGCTAAAAAGAATTGAATCAAATGACATGAAAATTGCCTGTGGGCTAAATTTTCAATTCAAACAGATTCAATAAAACTTTATGATAAAACTTATTAATTCATAACTCCTGTGGGTAGGTTATGAAATTTTATCCTAATTAATCACATAAATATAATAAAAATCCCCGTGGGATAAAATTTATTATATTCAGTGTAATTAATTACAATTTAATGTCTAAATAATCTTTATGTGATCTTGCCAATCAATATATAATTTTATTTAATTAAAGATGCTGTGGCTATTCTCTAATTAATTAAAATCATATGGATCACTAGACATTATTTTGTTGCATAAACAAAACTTAACCAGAGAGAAAAATAATGTTTACTGAAAGGAGTGAGTCAAAATGACATTTTTAAAAAACTCCATATAATTGTAATAATTCTCCAGCAAAATCAAAATTAAGGTTAAAGCAGTCAGCATTACCGCAAATAACTACAAATTGATTGTTCAATTTATAAACAAAAATAGACCAACAAACAAGCTATTTATTTCACAGATCTTTGAACTTCATGCGAAATAAACATAAAAACTGAATGCCCAAATGAGAAATAAACCATTTCTTATTTCTTCCTTAATTACAAATGTTCATTATTATAAATGTACTCTTGCAATACAGTTCCAAAGAGTAGAAAACTGAGATGCAGAAGATAAAGTTGAGCGTTAAATAAGCAATGTAAAATTACGCAATTTCCCACTTTAACATTTAATGCTCTCAATCTCTGGATTAGTAAAAACATCAAAGTTTTAAATTGAAATCCACTGAATTTAGATACTTCCAATATCTACGATGCAAGCAAAAATGTAAATTTTACATTAAATATGTAAAAAATTATAAAAAATAAATGGCTACTATACCCTAACCCAATATCATATGATACAACATAGAATATTTAGAGTGCTGAAGTGGCCCATTATGGTAAACCATATGATATTATAACAATACGTGTATTATATTCCAAAACTAAAGTTGAGCAAGCCCCACATAAATAAAGCACATAAGTAATTAAAATAATTTAAAATAAAATATCATTAAATTTCCAAAATGTTCATATTTCACCGAAAACATCATTATGGTGAAACATAAAAAACGTTGCATGGGTTAAGCTAAGTGGTACACTATGTAACCACTAATATGTCCAAATTCAAAGGACGAAAAATAAAAATAAAAATTTCTGCAATCTCAGTAATTCGTTAATTAAATTGTAAATCTAGTAAATGTCATAAATCATGCCTAAATTGCAGTTTCAAAATGCCCAAATATATTAAAACGCCATCTGAATTAAAGCTTTCCCATTATTTTCCTCTAACTTTGCTTACTCCGCCTCTCTAAAATGTAAGTTCCAATATTTCCTTTAACTTTGCTAAGTTAAGCATAAGTTCTCTGCAAATTAAACTTGGAGAGCAAATCGCCCCATATAATAAATTTGATGACATAATGGATAACTATCATATGGCTATGTTAATGGGCATATGGTAATGACAGATTTTAAATAAGGAAGTAAAATTTCATATAAAATTCGGTTTTTCTAATTTCTGAATTTCGAAACACGCCTTATGGGATATCAACAATAAGCTGTTGCGTTTACCTCTGTCACACCTACCAATGTCGTTGGAAAGGTTAAGTTATGAAATATTTGAACAATTTACTCCCCAAAAATAGATTATAATTAAATGCTATGTTGCTCTATTTTATTATTAAAACCAGAAACACAACTAACCAGTAACAAGACACCGTCTAATACGCCTTTCTGACATTCTGCTACAATGAATTTCACTCGGAATGAATTCATCCCCCAATATTTGTAGGCACGAGGAAGATTTGGTTCGTCAAATAATCCGGACGAGGCAAGTTTGAAAAAAAACTTATCAAACCAGAGACTTTAACACGCGTATGGAGTAATTCTTCTCTAAACCCGAACTAAAACCCTTTAGAAATGAGATTGTTAAAAACTTGATAAATTTGTCTTTAATTAATAAAGATGTCATTTAACATCCTCACACTGCATGTATCCCCAAATATTTGAAGGCACAACTTATCTTTAAAGATCTCAATCATTAAATAATTAGTAAAAAGCAAAACGAAAAGGCTTAGCAGAGGTGTGAAGTTAAAGTTCTCTAAAACCCGAATTGAAATGAAGAACTACAAGTTTTCCCAAAATCTTTCTCCCGTTGAATACGTTAAAGATGTGTTGGAGATGGATTAAAGCTGTGTAATTAATAAATATCTCCTTTAACATCTTGTTACAAAAGAGACTGCTCACTATAACATTATCCCCAAATGTTTGTAGGTGCTAGAAAAAGCCTGAGCATAAAGAAAGAGCTAGAGAGATTCGAACCATCAACTGATCGAGTTATTTCTTATTCACTAAAGAAGAAATTGTTGCAGATGGAACAAAGCTCGATGTAATGACCAAAGATACCAAATCTGAAGCGATTCTTTAGTACAAATCGAGAGAGGTGCACAGAAAGATCCAATATCTGATCTTACTGATATGAAGAAAACTCCAGACCTCGGCTAGGGATACGACTACAGCGCAGTTTTGACTTGACTTTGAAGATAAATGGGTCTTTAAATTTCAGAAGAGCCCTTAAATTTCATGCGACCCTAAACTCCAACATCAAGCTTACGCTGTATACTTCAATGCCAAACTTTGAGCTTAAAAATAAAAATAAAAATTGAGAAGCTCGATTACAGTCTTTACAAAACCCATTAACTTAAATCCCGCAAAGACTTGGATAAGATGGAGTGGAAGGCATGCCAGTCAAACAAATGGAAATGTAAACAATAACGCATGCATGACATAGATTCTTGGCCAACACACAGCAAGGCAGAGGTAAAATGGCTCTGATTTAGCATTGTTGAAAATTAATTTTTGTGAGTCAATCTCCGGGTTTAGTTTATAATTGTCTAACAGTTGGTATCAGCCACTCTTAAATAGCCCTTCAAAGAAATATTGCACCAAAAGTTAAATATCGATGAGGATTATAAAATCTGAAAATGTCTCCCTGTCTTGCAGTGAAATTGGTAATAGTCTGTAGGTAACATGAGATTTGTAGAGATATTTGTTATAGACAAGTGTTTCCAAATATACTATAGCATGTCTTAACTGTATGGACTGTTTATAAGTCTCCAAATAGCAACATAAAATTTGTTGGTCCGGTTTATGAAGGGAACAAAGTCTGTCTTTGAGCATTATATTAAAAGCGGTAGCAGGGATGGAATTTGACGGGCATTTTGCCCGTCATAAGGCTTTTTGAACGTATTTGACGGCTGGAATTTGTCCATGCCCGTTTTGAGTGAAGTGCCCTGAAGAATTAAAAACGTATTTTTGACGTTTGGAAATTTTTCCAAAACGTTCTTACGCCCGGCCCAAGGTTAGAATTTTTCGCTATTATTGGCTATTCGAATGATGTCGGCGGGTAATTGCACATGCAGAGCGTCAGAAACTTCAGAAACTTTTAAAAATAAAATAAAATAACGTTTATAATGATTTAAATTTTTACGACTTAATATTTAAGTCAGAAAGGTTATCGACATATGTAAATAAGTTATGTTGAAATAGACAGCT
Source organism: Pinus tabuliformis (assembly GCA_031772625.1). Lineage (NCBI taxonomy): Eukaryota > Viridiplantae > Streptophyta > Pinopsida > Pinales > Pinaceae > Pinus > Pinus tabuliformis. Next base: position 907,339,134 of record CM062811.1, read on the forward strand.
AGGCATTATAAATCACAGTGACAACCAATGGCATCGTAACAACCAATCTGAAAAGATCAGAGGAAAATTGCCTTTTCCTATGTACTCGCTGCTGCATGAGGCAAGTAGCTCATTGAATTGTGAATCTTGCCCAAATGTTGAAATCTTTCCCTGGACGATTTTGGGGATCTTGCATGCAATTTCCAAGTTCCAACCGTAGCAAACCCAACGCATTGCGCATTGCCCATTCTTGTTTTCTTTGTACAATCGAGTTCATGATTCACACTCTCTCTCAAGGCATTGCCCATTCAAACTTACGCCTGTCCCCCAGGCTCCAGCTCAAGATTGGCTCCAAGGCCCATTCAAACTTACGCCCGTCGCCCAGCTCAAGATTGGCTCCAACGCCCATTCAAACTTACGCCCGTCGCCCCGCTCAAGATTGGCTCCAAGGAAACTGGGAGGAAATTACAAATTGGTGCTTCAGGTTAGTGATTGATTTTTGATTCTTCAAACACTGTAGGTCTGATTGCTGTTATGTTTTAATTTTTGATTTAATAAGTAATTTAGTTTTTTATTTCATAAGAGATTTGTATGTGTAACTGCTCACAACTCTTAACAACACTCTTATCAGTAAGATAGGTATGTAAATAGGGAAAGGCATCTGAAAATTTATTAGAACCAATGAGTGTTGATATGGATAGTTTGAAAAATACCTATTCAATTAGATGGAATATGCAACATCGCACGATACAGGCTTACTAATGGAATATGTAATGTAGCCCTGTACATCCATATACTGTGATGGAAAATGTTAGATGAGCTTTCAAGTACATATAAACCAAACTATATCCAAACCTGATACCATTCCACCTATTAATATTTGTTTTTTAATCTAACATTGTAATTGATGTTGGCCTAGAGCCTAGATTCAAAGACCTATTGGGAGGAAAACAGAACTTTTGAACAGCAACAAAAACTACTTTTTCGATTAGTAAATAGACGCAAACATTGGATTTCCTGAACAAGAGAGTGGAGTAATTCCCAGAGCGAACACAATGGGCAATATAGAGAGCTTGTTCAGAAAAAAATTCGTTTCCACAACCATGATGAACACCGTGATCAAGATCTGACCCGTTGATGCGACGCAGGGCTCGTGCGGAGTCTGGCGTGAAAAGAAGCGAGGGATGCTTTGCCAAGAACAACTTGCCCACAAGACTGTAATGGGTATCCACAACAGTATGCGGGCAAGTCATTCTTGGCTGAGTAACACACTCTGCTTCTACATGCAAGACGCTACACAAATTTCTTCACAATTAGCGTAATTACTGGATAAGGGAATGGAGTCTAGACCGACGGAAGAAGGTAATTTATACAGTTAATAAGAACAAATCGGCCAAACGGAATGGACAAATCGAATCACTTGAAATCTAAAGTTTCTGCAAAAAAAATATATTCGATGCGCCGAGTATGCTCCACAGGTTGACGAGCATAAATTTTGCACGTCTCAACTAGTCTATGTATCTCGACTTTCATAGCGGCTCACCAAACTCGGAGTTATGGCATAATACATTGCAATAACTTGAGATTTAAGTGAATGATTTCAGTAGTCGGAAAAACTCGGATCAGCGTTCAAATTCCAATCCTGTCATCGTTCAGTGCGCACTCAGCAAACGATGAGATATATGTTGAAATCCTCGTATCATATTTAACATATAACAACTTCCTTAATTTGATATGAGGAAAGAGATGAGATATGAGGATTTCAACATATAACAACTTCCTTAATTTGATATGCCTTTGTCTTTACTTCTTCTTCAAATAAATATTAATATAGATATGAGGATTTCAATATATAGCAACTTCCTTAATTTGATTACCCTTGTCTTTACTTTAAATGAGCAAATTTCAAATGTTCAACACTTTTTATTGAAACCTCCCTATTGAGTTTTTTCAAATTTTGGTTTTTTTTCCCTACGATAAATATATGAAAACTTTCAACATAATTATTTATTGAATGGTAATTTTTTAATCAAAACTTTATTAGTGAAGGGTTAATTTATTACGAGAACATCACTCTTGAAGGGCAAAATTTTTAATATAACATTTCTTGACGGGAAGCATAAGGACCCAAAACGTCAAAAAAAAATTGTATGACGGGTAAAGAGAAATCCAAATTCCAACCCTGAGCGGCAGTATGTTGAAATTAGCAGATCTCTTGACAATAATCATTTGAGTGGATTGTTGCCAAATTTATCGAGTTTAACCTTGTTAGAGAGTCGGCTTTATTTGTTGGTTCGGACTTGTGGCTAACGAACAGAACCATGGTTATTAATTTCCATAATGTGTGTCAGATCCTGATGGTATTGTTTTTTGTTTGAACCGTTCAATACTTTCGTAAAAGTCTGAAGCCATTCTTCTTCTGTTCTAAGGATGCTTTTATTTTTTTATTTTTTTTTATTAATATAAAGAAGTAGTTCCAGCACTGAAGCTACTATTTATTGGTAAAACTTTACTCAAATGATCTGGGCACGCATTTTTCCGAGGATATATGATAACATCCGCATTGTGTTATTTGCCAGATTCTGTTTTTGGATTATGTTGCGGATACAAATTATGAATGTTATGCATAAAATCTAGAATATAAAATCCCCATTGATCACCAAAATCTAAATTCCGCTTCATACAATGTTAATTACCAGTTTACTTAGATTTTAATTCTGAAAAATTTGGCGCATTGTACCATCAGTGTGGTTGCTTCAAAGCGATTTGCGTTGAGTTAGTCAAAGGGGTTTGCGTGTCGCATATGTGTTTGGTTGAGATGAAACGTAATTTCCGTCTTAACTGCATTGGAAATATCTCTGCCCATATGCCAGACCTCGTTACTCTTCGCCTTCGCCTGTGAGATGAGCGTATTCTTTTCATAAGCTTCCATTAATGTCTTTTGCAAAAATTATTCACTGTGATCCATTAAAAGATGAGATAAGCTGAAGGATTATTTTAAATACATTAATTTCGGGAGCTTGTTTTTGAATGTTAAAGTTCTTACAAATTTAGTATTTTCGTTGAGATTTGTTAAAATCAAGAATAATTCTTGACATGTTCCATATTAATTCTTTCACGATAGATTTACTTTTAAAATTTCTCTTCACATCAATTTCGGTTTTTACGTATCGCTACCTCAGTTTGATGGTGTAAAACTGAAGGGGATTGAGATGCAAGCTTGGAGACCAAACAAATGAATTTATAGCTAAGCTTCCATCAAGCTTCTGATAGCTATGTGTCAGATGTCCCACAGATCAAGGCAGAGAACTCCAGATGGGAGTAATAGACCACTTCAGTAGCTCCTAACAATAAATTTATTAGCTGTAGTTGATTTCCTTAACTTAAGGAAACTACTACAGTTGGTTTCCATAAGTTAAGAAAGAGCTATGTGTCAGATGTTCCACAGATCAAGGCAGAGAACTCCAGATGGGAGTAATAGACCACTTCAGTAGCTCCTAACAATAAATTTATTAGCTGTAGTTGATTTCCTTAACTTAAGGAAACTACTACAGTTGGTTTCCATAAGTTAAGAAAAGACTGCAGTTTAAATTCCATAATTTTAGGCAGCAATTTTGCATAAACTAATAGAGCTTAACAAAAACTCCATATACAACCGTTAGCCTTTCCAATCCTTTCTAATCGTATTAACTCAGTACCACATACAGCAAAATGTTGAAAGTAATGGAGTAAAGTGAAGGTTTCTAATAACTTTTGAACTCGATACTACTACCCATTTATGCATCAGATTCATCATTTAATGAAACCTATGTGAAGTGTTTGGATTACCACTTTGTCTTCTGCAGTACCTACCCCCAACATATGTTTGATGGCCTACATTCTTATTTATAGGTTGTTTAGTTCTCATCAGGTCACTGGTTCAAATCTTATGGGGAGGGGTTGAGGGTGCGAGCCACCCATGAGGGATAAAAAAACTGTGGGGCATCCAGGCTTGACTGAGCCTCACATAATCATGGTGACAGGATCCAGCAAGTGGGAAGATCATTCTTCCATCCAACATTGGGGCTAGTCCCAGCCTAGTTGGAAGAAAAAGGTCTAATTTCTATCACCTAATCATGCGTATTAGCTGGATAGTTTTTAGTGTTTTCCTATCTCGAGGATAGTAGTTTTACTGCAGATTACTGGAAGTGATTCCCCATAATGCTCCAAATTGTACAACGATGAATAGTGCAACGGAATATAGCTCAACTAACAAAACCATTAGGAATTATTCAAGAAAAAAATCAGAAATGCTATAAAATTAGCAGAAAGACTATGAATTACAAGATATAGAAAGATAAAGGTATGCGCCTACTTCCAAATGATAGGGATGTACATTGTCTCATTCGACAAGATAAATGGAAGCACGTTGCTACCCGAGTACAAGGTACACTGCCTTCTAATGAAGGCACAACTAATATTTAAACAAAAACTAGTTTTACAGTAATACATTGTTAAAACGTCCATCCTAGACCAAGGCAGTGTAATGTGGACTCCATAAAAAACATGATGACAAAGCTGTAAGATTAATTACTGGAGCTTATAAATGGTGGACTGCATGAAGTGATCTTAATAAACTGCTTACTTAATAGTGATTTATGTGGCTACATTAATGCTTAAGAACTAATAAAACTTAATAAGATAGACATATGATTTATGTTGAGTTAGTACTACATCATTCCCCTTAACTTCACTGCTATATCTCCTTTGAGAGTTTAGTACTTGTTGAGAAAATCTAGTCACACAACTGAAACAAGCCAAGTCAACAACAACCACTTGAAAGAGGAGAAAATATACAGCAAAATAACAGGAAATGCACAATGGCAAATAGATAGAACAGAAAACAGAGTGTCCTTCAGTTATATACTATTTGACTGCTAACAAGAGTCCTAAGATGCACTTTTCTCCAAGAGAAATTGTAGGCAACAAGAATCCAAGTGTTACACAGCTCCAGCTGCTACAACTAGCCCAGCTACTCTGCTAGCCGCTGAAAAGAGATTTTCTAAACAGGAAGGTGTCCAAGTTTTTGGGCTGGTTTTCCTAGCTACTACCTCACATTTGTATGGCAGCACATTTCCTTTATAAATTGTAATTCTGCCCAATGTGGGGAATTTGTTATGTTGGCCCTTACTACAAGGAATTTATAGAAGCTAAAAAATTGAATAGTGTAATGACAGGTGAGAGAGCTAAACAGGCTGTTAATGGCTTCTATCAGAGCCACTGCTTCACATTTCAAATAGAGCTTCTAGTTTCCCTAGCAGTGATCTGTTGCATTTAGTTTACCTGTAAGATGTGATAAAAGTTTTCATTAACAGGACCTTTTGCTAGATAAAATTCAATCCTAAAGACCAAAGAGTGATACTGTATAGGGGACTTCAAGAAAAGAAAAACAAAGTTAGTTGGTTATTATTGGTCCACTCTCATGGACTATTATAAACACCATATTTCTGTCTTTGCTAAGTTGGGAATTTGCTCTAATGGTTCTACAGATAAAATATGTCCTAACCCCAGGGTTAGCTTAATTGGTCAAGTCCTCTTAAGGGTTAGCTTAAAGCACCTTTGCTATTGATAAGTCACGTGTTCAATTCTCTCAACACTTGTGGGGTCAGTCTCCATGGTTGAGCTGACACTTCAGTTGGATCTGCCTGATACAAATATTCTGCGTAATACAAATATTCAGGAGGTAATAATCACTAATATCCGCGGTCTATAAACCAGAGAGAAAGAAATATCCTAGATATACCTTTTCACAGTTCTTTGACAGAGCTGATGAGAGCCTGTGTCATGTGCTTTTGGCTGCATGATAATAGATACTCATTTTTGCCTAATTCAGGCGGTATTGCGGCTCTCTAGCTATAGATTAGCGGAGCTGAATGTGGTTGTATTATATATATTTCTATTTTTAATACCCACTAAAATCCCAACAGTAACTGGCATGCATAGTCACTACTGCCCCAGCAGAAAAACCAAGGACAGTTTTCATTATGGGAGGGCGTACATCACAAGGAAGCAATGACTTGATTTTTATAGTCATTAGATGAGCTTCCAGTAGAAAAGGTTGAGAGAAACCTCAATGCTTAGATATCACGCATCCTGAGAAAAAAAAAGTGCTCAAAAGACAACCAGCAAGTGAAGTAACGACATAGAAGAAATGTATTATCACATGATAAAGTTACTAGTAAGAGATAAATGGTCTTCATAAAGACTCCCAGAAAGGTCCCATGTCTGAAGGAAGGTAAAGGGCTAAGATGGAATTTGCAATTTAGTGCAAAGAGTAATGCATATATGGTAAGAGAGTGACAAAACTCACATCAGGGTGCTAATGGACTTTAATGATTTGGCAAATCGTCATTTCTTTCTTTATCTTTATCTTAGTTACAGGGGAAAATTTAATTGGATAAGGTAAATAGTAAATGGAAATATTTCAGGTTTGAAATCTTAATTACAGTTGGGGCAAATTTAATTGGATAAGGTAAATGGAAACAGTTTAGGTTTGAAAAAAGCTATGATGTTAAATTTCCCAAAATATACAGAGAGGAGAGTGTTTTAATTCAAAAAAGATGGGACAAAGTTTGGTTAAGTTGTGATATTCACATCAAAATTGAATCCAATCACATAATAATCCTAAAAACGAACTAAATAATAAAGAGAGCACATCATATGTACTCTATATTTATGTATCTCCATTGTTTAATACATTGTGATATGTTATATCATATGATTAAATGACTTAGTGTTAAATGAGGTTGATACACTTTATAGATATAATTGTTGAAGGGGGTGATTAGTATTTTGAATCCAATCACATAATAATCGTAAAAAAGAACTAGAGAATAAAAAGAGCACATAATATGTACTCTATATCTATGTATCTACATTGTTTAATACATTGCGATATGTCATATCATATGATCAAATAATTTAATGTTAAATGAGGTTGATACACTTCATATATGTAATTGTTGAAGGGTATTATAAAAACAAACAAAAGAATAAAGAGAGCACATAATATGTACTCTATATCTATGTATCTACATTGTTTAATACATTGTAATATGTGATATCATATGATCAAATAACTTAATGTTAAATGAGGTTGATACACTTCATATATGTAATTGTTGAGGGGGGTGATAAAGTAGGTTAGCTCTAAATGTTGACATCATATAACAAGCCAACCTTGATATGATAAGGGTACTAGTGCAATCCAACAAAACCACAACAATTACTAGAGGATTATAAGTATCATTAAGACAATATTAACCACTATAATGCTAACAAGATTAACCAACATAACAATGACAAGTCATAGAATAAAATCTTTGCAAGGCATTCATTATATTTCAATACCAATCAATGCAAATTTGAGATGATTCATGCCACTTTACGAACTGTTTTATTGTAGAGTTTTGTACGTTGGTTATTCTAGAAATTTATTTATAGAATAAAAATAGAAGAATTAATTTAGGAAGATTGACCAAAGAGTTTGTTCATAATATTAAATATAGTGAGAATTAAGGACTATAAACTTAATGATATTAACAACAATAAAGGTCAAGTTTTACAAACTCAATGAGAAAGGGGAGGACACCAACCTTTTCTTGGTTGCAATGCCTACTTAGGTCACTTATGTTTGATAGTTGGCTAATGTTAGTATAGTAATTCTTATTAGGTTAGTGTTCATTATGGTGTTAGGTCACTAGTGTCTTTTGTCATTGGTTTTAGTGGCTCACTCATGGTTTATGTAAGTGACCCTTGGTTTTGACATAACCTTATTATAAATAGAGGTGGGGTTTATGCCCAACTATAGAAAATCACATTTGTTTCCCAATTGCATTGTGCTTGCATTATGTCTATTTTTTTCTATATTGAAATGGTGTTGAAACATAGTTGATACTTGGTTCATGAAGTATTTATTTACAAAGGGATGTCATTACAAGCTTGTGCACTGAGGAGTGTGTGTTTGGCATTGTCCACAAAAAAATGTGTTTGGGTGCAAGCCATTAAAGCTATGCTGCATGTGATTAATAATCGAGGAATGGGAGCTTAGGGTTTCGGATGAGCTACACAGCATCTGACCCTCTCTGAACAACAATAGACCTGCAGAACCTCAGCTTCTCTGGAAACCACACAACCCAGAATTCAGATCCACTGATATGGGTCCCCTTCCGGGGAGGGGGGGAGGGGTGGCGCGGAGCCTCCCCCCAGCGGCAGTAACACGATACGGATTCAAAATGAGACTAAACAGGATTTTGACATGGCAGATCCCATCAGCACTATATAGTAGACTGACCCAACAGAGCAAGGGAACAAACATCAACACAGGACGTGGAGGCACTGCCTCCGACTCAGTAGCAAGATAATCCGATCCCCAAAGCCACCTCGACCACCTACAAACCTATTGCAGTAGAGAGACCCAAGATAGAACTACCTGGTCATTGGACTAATGCCCAAATCCAATTTATGAAGGACCACAATCTCATAGGGAAATTTATTGGCTTCTGGCCAATAAAGTAAGCCTTGCAAGGCTGGGTTGCGGCCAAATGGAAACCCAAAGGACATGTAACCCTACAGCTCGAACCCAAAAGCTTCTTTACGGCTGTCTTCAACTGCATAGAAGATCGTAATAGAGTCCTAGATGGAGGTCCCTATTTCTTCAACTCTGCTGGCTTGTATATCAGAGACTGAATAGAAAGATTCAATCCGGACAAAGAGGATTTTAGTTGGGTGCCTGTTTGGATCCGCCTGTACTCCCTTCCATTAGAATACTGGGATGAAGAATCTCTAAAAGACATTGGGAATGTTTTGGGCGACTTCATAAAGATAGCCGAAGAAACGCAACTAAGAAGGTACACTTCCTATGCTCGCATTTGTGTTTACATGCATCTCGACAAGGCACTTCCGGACTCGGTAAGTCTTTATCATGATGATTTTGAATGGATTCAGCCAATAGACTATGAACATGTTCCTTTTTGATGTAGAAAATGCCATGCACATGGTCATCTTTTCCGTGACTGCCCCCTAAACATAAACCCCAATACCAATACCTCCCCAGAAAAAATCGATGAGGAAGGATTTACTAAAGTCAACACCCAGAAAAAGCACCACAAAAAATCCACTTCAGGATCCAAAAATCCCACAGCCAACTCAACCCTACCCTCCACCAGTAACAACTTTGATATCCTAGCTCAATTAGCTTCAAAAGACTCTGAACCCTCCACCCATATCGAAGATCTACTCAAGCCATCTGTGGTAATTCAGCCCTCAATCTCTTGGAAAGACCCAAAGCCATCTCAGACCATGACAAGCCCAACATCCAAACCCACCAAGGAATCTGAATCGAGGTACAATGGAATGGAAATGGTTATCTCTCACCAAGAACCAATAATTCAGCCCTCAGTCTCTCCAAAGCCATCTCAGACCATGACAAGCCCAACATCCAAACCCACCAAGGAATTCCAATCGAGGTACAATGGAATGAAAATGGTTATCTGTCACCAAGAACCAATTCATTCAAATGACTTACTAGCAGGAAGCAGTGAGCCCAAACATATGGAAGAGGAGCCTGAGAGTATTGACATTGGGGATCTGGATATATTCAGTCTTGAGCAAGCTTGCAGAAAGAAAGAGTTTGATAAAATCTCGAATAGACAACTAGAAAGTTTGAAGGTAATCCTCTCTAGAGCACATTAGCAACGAACTCTAGGGATTCAGCTAGGCAGTCAATGGGATGGGAAAAAACTCCCCAAAGATACCAAGAAATGAGGAAGAAAGACAGACCTGCAAAGAACCATCATCATTGAGAAAATGTTGGTGGAGTAAGGAAGATACTCAAAGTTAACAAAGTACTATAGGTCGTTACCCAATCTTGAATCATGTAGCTCACATCTTGGAATTTAAGAGGGTTAAACAACCCTGTGAAAAACAGAATGATCAAAAACATGATACAGCAGGAGAAACCTCACATATTCTTCATGCAAGAAACAAAATGTAACAATAATACCATAGGAACCATTCTCGCAAAAGCCTAGCTAGGAAACCAATCAGTGGCAGTGGATGCTTCATGAGCTTAAGGGGGACTTGCAATAGCATGGGATACTTAAGCTATTTCGCTCACTGACTTTCATGCGAACCATAATCTCATTCAAGCAACTTTTCATATTATCGGGACCAATATTCATGGACATCTCACCAATGTCTACTTCCCTCAGGATGCTGCGAACAAACTGGGTTTATTGAGCACAATTGCAAGGATCAATTCCACTAGAGCCCATCCTCTCTGGATTGCAGGGGGTGACTTTAATATGATCACTAAGCTGGAAGAAAAGAGTGGAGGCCGAGTTAGACTAGATATGGAAAGCAACCACTTCAAGGACTTCATACAAAATAACTGGCTCATCGATTTGCCTTTTAACAACGGAATCTATACCTGGAACAATAAAAGATCAGGCTTGCAGCAAATTGCCTCGAGGTTGGATCAATTTTTATTATCTGATAATGCAATTCATGTAGGAGGAGACTTTACTGCCTCAATCTTGCCGCTCTCAGGATCAGATCACTGGCCCATATCTCTGCAATGGAAAAGACTTGACAACTCCACTAGGAGACCTTTTTGCTTTGAAGCATTTTGGCTTACCCACCCGGATTTCAGTAATATGGTCACCTCTGTTTGGAAAAGTTTCAAACCCCCAGAACGATAAAAAATGTATCAATTTCAACAATGGCTCAAACATCTCAAAGCTCATATCAAGCAATGGAATCAAACGATCTTTGGAAATATCTTCCAAGCCCAGAGAGCTTTGGCACAAGAAATGATGGAAATACAACAAACCATAATCACTGGCGGAAGAACAGAAACTTTAATCGAAAAAGAACAGAACCTATAGAAGCAACTGGATGAAAGAAGAAAGCAAGAAGAGATCCTCTGGAGGTAGAAATCCAGAGTAAGGTGGTTAAAAGAGGGAGAGTCGAACACAAAATTATTTCACTGCACCACCATTCAAAGAAGAATGCACAACAACATCTCTCAAATCCAGAATCAACAGGGAAAAAGGATGGAACAACATGAGGATATTGAAAGAGAAATACTCCAGCATTTCAAAAGCGTTCATCAGGAACCACAAATCAACAGACAACCAGCAATAGAAAGGATCCTCCAACATATCCCTAAAATTATCACGGAAGAACATAATCAACTACTCCTTAGACCAGTTACTCTTTCGGAAGTTGAAACAACAATGAATCAACTCAAAGAGGGGAAAGCTCCTGGACCAGATGGATTTACCTCCAACTTCTTTCATAAATTCTGGGAACTCATCAAAGTGGATGTTTGGTAGGTTGTGGAAGAATCTAGAACTTTGCATTGGATGCTTCCATCTCTAAATGCAACCTTCATTGCACTCATACCCAAAGAAGAGCATTCTATGACTCCGGATAAATTTAGGCCAATAGCTCTCTGCAATGTTATCTACAAAGTCATATCCAAAGTCATAGCCTCCCGCCTGAAACCACTGCTCCCCCTGTTAATATCTCCAGAACAATCGGGATACGTAGAAGGACGACAAATTATTGAAGGCATCATCCTCACTCATGAGATAATCCATTCTTTAAAGCACAACAAAAAAGCAGGTATTCTTCTCAAAATTGATCTATCAAAATATTTTGACAAATTAAGCTGGACATACATGCAAAGAATGCTAACTGCCTTTGGTTTCTCTCCTACCTGGGTCATATGGATAATGAATATGATATCCTCATCTTTTTTCTCCATTTTAGTAAATGGTATTCCCTCTCGTCCTTTCTACCCCTCAAGAGGCATTCGACAAGGAGATCCTCTCTCTCCCTTTCTTTTTGTGTTAATGGCTGAAGGGCTAGGACGTCTAATAAAGAATGCTCTTCATACTCAGTAGATCAGAGGCATCTCTATCCATGAATCCCCAGCCATCACCCATCAACAATTTGTAGATGACAACATGCTATTTGGGCACCCTTTAGTTCAAGAAGCTTTTAAATTTAAATCTCTGCTTGATGAATACTCGGAAGCTTCTGGAGCCAGCATCAACACAACAAAATCCCAAATTTTCTTTTTTCACACCCCCCCTTCCACTCAATCCTCTATATCTCGCATCCTTGGTTTCTCTAAAGCCTCACTTCCTTCCAAGTATTTAGGCACCCCATTGATTGACTCAACTATTAAACATGCCACATGGCATTTGCTCCTCAAAAAGCTAGAAGCCTGCCTTTCTTCTTGGACTTACAGAGCCCTTAATATGGTCAGTCGTATGGTGCTGATTAAGGTCGTTTTATAATTGATGCCTCTTTATCTTTTCTCTGTGTTAGTAGCACCAAAATGGGTGCTCAAAAGAATCAAAAACTTGCAACATAAAATTCTATGGGGATCCTTAGGCCAAAATAGAAAATGGGCATTGGTTAAATGGACGATAGTTTGCCTTCCTAAAAAATATGGAGGAGTGGGCCTTCAGGATCCTCAACATAGCAATTATGTCATGGGAGCAAGGATATGGTGGAAATGGCTATCAGCGCCACACACACCTTGGGCAACACTATGGAATGCTAAATATGCAAATAATAGGCCGCCAGATGAATTAATCAAACTTTTTCCTATTGCAAAGGGATCCCTAATTTGGAATGCAGTAAAACAACATAGCAACATGATACATCAGCACAGTTTCTGGGAAATCAGAGATGGCAGTAAGGCTCGATTCTGGATGGACTCTTGGAATCAAAGACCACGACTCAACAATGTATTTCAACCTCCACATACAGAGGACTGGGAAACACAACAGGAGGAAACAATCAATCAACATTGGACTCCAGGCCTAAATCAAGGATATAGGCAATGGCTAAAAATGGCACAGATCATCCGACAAGGAACAGAGAAAATTTATAATGAGCTGGACACAGAACTCATGAATAGGAAAATCTGATTCTCAGATAAGAAGGATATCCTATGATGGGGATATACACCACATGGGACTTTCACTACAAAAGAGGCGTACAATCTCTTGACTGGTTATCAGGATGGAAAATGCCCAATATGGGAGAAAATCTGGTCTCCGGTTATTTGGCCCAAGATCTCAATGTTTCTATGGTTGCTATGTCAAAAAAGGATTCTCACTTGGGACAATCTAAGGAAGAAAAGCTTCCATGGGCCCTCCCGATGCCCCAATTGTGGCCAACAGGAAGAGACAATCTAGCATCTTATGGACACATGCCATCTTGCCAACAAACTATGGGAAAAAATTGAATTCAGATGTCAAAAAAGGGGTAGAGTAACAGAGGATATCACAAACACCATTAGAAATTGGATAATTGATCTTTACAAGAGCAGGCTACTAAACTCACTATGGAAAATTATTCCAGGCCTACTTGTATGGACTTTATGGAAAGAAAGAAAGAACCACATTTTTAACAATAAATGTACTCTTCTGGATATCCTATGGAATAACTTTTGTAACAATCTAGAGGAAACCTTAACTCCTCAAAATTTGCATGAAGAGGACTTACCTACCCTTACTTAGGAGAAGAATATATGGGAGAATTGGCATCTTTGTATTCCCTAGACCCACAAGCACTCTAGCAACATCGCTCAAAATTCCAACAAATCATTGGCGACCTCCTTCCCAAGGAATGGTACAATTAAATTTTGATGGAGCCTCTAAAGGCAACCCAGGTAAGGCAGGATATAGAGGAATCTTCAGGGATCATGAAGGCATACCTCTCCTGATTTTCTATGGATCAATAGGATGGGATACAAACAACTCAACGGAATTAGAAGGACTATGGCAGGGACTGTGCTTAGCTCAGAAGCATGGTTTTTTTCCTTTAATAATTGAAGGAGACTCACAAATCCTTATCACCATAGTCAAGCGTATTCTTCAAGGTACACATGCCCACAAGGTAGCTAACAGCTGGAGATTAGCGACACGTTTAGAGCTCACTGAGAAATGGCTCTTAAACAATAGAGCAATCACCTTACAACACACCAAAAGGGAAGGCAATAAAGTGGCAAATCTCCTGGAAAATCTAGGGGTGAATAGTGATCAAGTTCTAAATGTTGGCTCGCTTGACATTTTAAATGACAACTCTCATTTACAGGAATGCATCAATCTGGTGCAGAGAGATGAAAAATTCCTGGATGCGGGGGATTAATGGGGTGATTAATGGCACTGGTACAGTGCGGCTCATCGGGGCGGGAAAGTGGCATAGCCACATGGCCACTTGCGCTGCAACCAAGATGCCCACTGCCATAATTTATGGTGTTTTAATGCTGTCTGAAAGCCGAAAAACATTAATGATGGATGAGGGTTGAGGCTACCTAATTCTGATCCTTAAGATGGAGAATGTGGATTGCCTTCCCCCTATTCTGCCTCCTCTAGCCTGTAACTGCCTCCCCGCTACTACAAAGCAAAGCTCTCGAACGACCACGGGGAGAAGGTGCTAGATCTTCTATTGCATTGAGATGATCGAAGGTACCCACTTCTCACACAACCTGCTTTGCTGCCACAGAGCTATTGATTCATCCCTGACTTTTGCCTCTGGTAACCGAATTCCTCACTCTCCTACCTCCACGAGCCATTCCATCCCTTCTCCTACTCCTCCAAGCACCCAACATTCTGATATTCACCAAGCAAACATGCCCCATTTGAGGCAAAGAATGAAAAGTCGAAGGGGTAGCAGCAGAGGTAGAGAATCTCGCCCTCCCTCGTTGTCCCCGTCTGCCTCAACTCCTGCAGATTCCTCCTCACCATTGATTGCTACTCACTGCAGGGGTTGGTATCCCAACACCCGCAGTGGCAAATGGCATGCCCAGAGGACTGGCTTTAGGCGTGATGCGGAAGCCCAACACCCGCAGTGGCAAATGGCATGCCCAGAGGACTGGCTTTAGGCGTGATGCGGAAGCCCAACACCCCCCTGATGACTTGGTGTCGATGATGAATCCATGTCATTCAACCCTGTTCCAGTTTAGATGCACTTTGGAACTCCCTTGCATTATCGCCACCTTCTGAGAGGAGCCTCATAGTACTGTCGTCCTGGCTCGAATCATAAAGGACAGGATTGGCACTAGAAGATGGAACACTCATGGTAGTTGCTCAGGGACTCGTAGTTCTCCTGATGACGCTCTGACCCGAACAGACATAGCACGCTCTAAACCGGACGAACAACACTCCAGAAGGTAATGTGAAGATGGAAGCCACGATGAGCACTCTAGGTGGAAAGATGCAGATGGAAGCCACGACAAGCATACAACTGTAAGACGTTGAAGACAGGTATGCCTACGGGTGTCTCATCATGGAGGAACCTTTGCCACCTGCTGATACCTAGCATGCCTCGGTTTTTTTATTCAGGTTTTCAGACACCCGGTCACCATATTAGGGGTCCTTTTTGTAGTTTTGGTTGTTATTGCTATTATTTGGGGTCAATTTTGTTTTTGTTCTGCTCAAAAACTCTTATACATGGGAATTACAGGCTGGTTCCCCTGCGTGGGTAGCTCACCCCATGATTTTTGGATTGGTTTCCCCTTGAGGGCAGTCTCTTTTTTCAGTTACTGTTGGTTAATACTTGGTAAACTATGAGATAGGTTCTGCAGAGGCTGGTGCCTCCATGTATCATTATCTTTTGTATCTTTAATAGATTTAGTCTTAGAAAAAAAAATGCTATGCTACATGCCTAGAAAAGGATGTAGAGTGTGTTGAATTGTTCAAGTGGCTTGCTTAAAAAACATTGTGCCCTGAATAGTTCAAGCATCATGATTGTTGTAGTGTTAGGTCCCTATAATACTAGTGTAGCCCATATATCGTTATTGTGTGCCCCATAGAAGCCCACTATTGCTATTGTTGAGCTCTTACATTATTATTGTTATGTAGGCCCTAATTATATTTTGACCCTTTAGACTCCTATATATACCAATAAGGCCTTGTCATTTGAATCATTCAAGAATTGTTCATTTATGTGATGTAAAGGGATGTTCCCTGTTACACAGTAATTTGTCACTGCCTTCCTGTCAGTCACCCTGCTGTGTCAATCACTAAGCTTCATGCCTTCTGAACTAGCCCAGAAACCCATTTTTCCAAAGTTTTGTTCATCAGCGCGTCTGTTCCTAAAATAACCGCGATGACAGGCGCCTTGTAGTGTATGCTGTGCGCTGCCAGCGCGGAAGAACATCACTTTTCCGCGATGTCCTACAGCGCGCCTTTCCCGTGTGCTTCCGCGCTGACATGACTGTCCCAGTTATTGAGATGCGCCGACAGCGCGGCAGTATCCTAATAATCCGCGCTGATCCAGTTTGGGCGAATTTGTTCAAACAACCAGCCTTCCAGATAACTCCAGGCTTGGTTGTTAGCTTTGTGAATGTCGACTCCCTTCTATGGCATGACTGTTCGACCCTTTGCAACAGTTTCTCTCAAAGCTAAGCTCATCCTTCCACCCTTTTAGGAGGCTCCTTCTCCTACATATACTTCCACCATTACCATGAGAAGCTAGTTAGACATAGCTTGGATTGTATAGAGCATATAGTGCTCAGATTGCTGCTACTATAGGTATTTGGTGTGCTAGGTGTGGAAGTGATTGATTGCTTAGGGAAGGTTGTTTTGTGTTGCTTGTGTGAGAGAGAGAGTTGTTTGTCTTGGGAGAACCATCCTCAAAGGTGAATGCTTGAGATACATGCTGACTGGTCCCTCCTGAGAAGGTTACCGACGTCAGAACATTTGGTTGTACTCTTCTCTATTCTGATTAATAATAGATGACTGCTATTATTGTTCCATTCTCATTTGTACTTGCAATGGTTAAATGTGAATTACATCTTTTCTGACCGATGTATGGTTGCTTTTACCAGATTTCACGCTTGTGTTTGTTTCCTCTTCGTGTGTGCAGGTATCCATTCGCGAGGATCGCGAAGGATTGTGACCAGCCAAAGCGAAGGAGCGAAGGCAACATCTCTTCGTCAAACAACAACGCTGGAATCCAAGTAGGTGCTCTTTACCTCTTGTTTAATTGTAATTAGGAACATGCATAGCAGCATTGTTTGATTGTTGCTAGACCCTTGCTGGGCTAGTAGGGATTGCCTCTATCCGTAGAGGGGATTTACCTCTCCAACATTCCCCCTTGAAGTGGTTTCTTATCTAGTTGTTGATCTATCTTTTCTTATGATTCCATGTTATTTTGATATGATTCCATGTTATTTTGATATGGATACAAAACATGTAGTGCCAATATATGGAAGTGAATTGATGAATATTGCTTGTTATTTTTGAAGGTCCAAGCTCATTAAGAAGGCACACATTAGGGAGATAAGGCTCCAAGTAGTGTGAATTTGTGTGTCTATAAAACACTAGAATGATGTGAGTAAATAGACAAAGGCCATCTCAAGCCTGCGAGCGAATCACAAAATAAAAATGCTAGATCCACTTCAAAGAAAAGTGATGTCATCATATGTAAGAGAACATGAGATTGTTGTGTTGGTAATTAACAATTAATAACGTCAATTACTTCATTTGGCCTAAAAAAAATTATGGCCATAACATGAGTATATAAGAGGTCTCATGTATATGTAAATAGTAGCATGATAGAGGGCCTACATAAGTAATCAACAATAACACACACACACATAGGTCAATACAGTCACTATTTTACATATTTTTATATGATCATTGCATTTGGATGTATTTGGGTTGATAGGGAGATATTCTGATATATTTGGACTTACTATATAACTCAAGATAGATAATACTTTTCAAAGCTATAATCTATGAGCAGATTGTGTGTATCAAGATTATCATGCATTAATTTTTACAAGCCATTTAGCACCTCAATTTTGACCTTTAGCATATTTTTTTTGAATAAAGATTTATTTAAGTATTAGTAAAACCTATATGTATAGTGCTTTAATCCACAAAATGCGTGTCATGAAAGAAACCTTCACAAGCAAGTCCAAACTCTAAGAAAATGATGGTTGGCTTTGGCCAAAACCACCACTATTATAAAGTCCACAACATGATGTCGAAGAAAATAACATAACCAACAAAGCACAACTTATCGAGTAGATAAACACTTGAGTAATGGCCATGCTAATATTAGGGAGAGGTTAGCCATGGATGTTTGGGGTAGGCCCCAACCAAAGATATGAAGATATAATTTTGTAGGCCATGCTAGATCCATCAATAGAAGTCTCCAAGGGCTTGGGCCCCTCTAAATGGCAAGCCATAGTAAAAAAACTGTTTATCATTGTGATGTGGGCTTGGAGGCTAGATTTAGTTGCACTTATGCCTCTCACACTTGTTGACTTGTTGGGTGTTGGGTTTATTATGATTAACCTTGTAGAACGAGGTTTCTTTGGGAGGTTAGGTGAGCCATGAGGCCCTAAAAAGAGCTAGTTGGTCTAGGTAGCACCCTGAACATGGTACATGGAGCACCATGCCAATACTCAAACCATTATTGGTACATGCTTTATTTCAAGGAACACTTTACACGTCTATACGGTGATTTCCATTAATAAGTTGGAACATATCAATGCGTTATTATACCAAGAAAAGTTATGTGACACATTTACATTAAACAAACCATCACTTCTCTTCTTCCAATCCCAAAATAGGATCTTAAATCTAATAATCACCTAGGTAAATGTGAATATGATAGCCCAAGGAAAGAAGTCTCATGAAAAGGTGACTTCCCATTTAATAGAGCTAGTGAGATATTGTAGTAATAAAGATTCGACCTAGGCCTAGGAAACCTTAGCAAGAGGGAAAATCCAAAGGACATGTTGAGGGTTTCAACTCATACTAGGGACAATGTGGGTTGTACACACCTAGGTAAGTTGATATATTATCTAATAAGAGACCTCCCATAGCCAAACACCAAGTAAAAAATGTGGATAACCAGGGTTTTTTTTCCCTTGATTTCATTTTCAAATGCTTATTCATTGAACCTTTAAGGAAGGGCTTGGGGCAAAGCCATTTGTACCTGTTATAGACATATTTGGGCACTTCAACCCCAATCTTATATGTCGATAAACCAAGGGCTCTTTAACCCCTAAAAGTGTTGTTTCATACCCTAAAGGATCATTGTCAACTGATTACATCATTCCCCAAAAGTTCCACCTGAAAACCCACTCAGAACTGGCCAAAACTGGACCATACTAACTGCCCCACTGTCAAGGTGCGATGCATACTGACTTCTACACTAGCCAAGTGCAATGCATACTGAAGAGGCCTTCTGTAGGGTGCGATGGGTGAGGATGGACAAATGTCCGAGACAGTTTGCTAAGTGGATACTCATGGAATCTTCCAGAAACTTCTCCTATGACACTTGCCTCTCTCAATTGGCCCAGGGATGAGTAAGAGATCCAAGAAATATCCAAGTGGAACCAAGAACAACAAGTGGAATGACACTAATAAAAAACCAAGAGATGACTCACACCCTTACAGACATCTATAAATGGATCCCTCATCTGAGAGATCTAGAGGTTGGAATTTTGTAATTGTAAGGAAGTGCTGATAGTTTATCTTTGAGAAAGAGCATTGTATTGTTGTGTGATCTTGCTTTTCATGAGGTGAAGAGGGCTTTGAGGATGGGAGGATGATGCTGGATCAGACAACTGGGTTGTAATTATCCCATCTACTATTAATAAATTTCTTTGAGTTTTCCTCCATACAATCATGTATCTGTGAATGTTGTTGTTTATGAATGCCATTGTATGATCAATGTACTTCTGATTCTGCATTGTTTATGATATAATAGATCGAGATGCTTTGATGGTGTTTTGTTACTTTGTCTCTACAGGTATTCATTGAGCGGGATAAGTGGGAGAAGAGGTGTAAGCTCTATCAAGGGAGAGAGGAATCAAGCAAGGAGTCAAGTGGAAGATACAAGTTGGTCTCTTTGTTCCTCTCTTATCTATCATACATAAAGGAAATTGCAAATTGCTTTGATTGTTTGTTTCTAAGATAACTGCTAATCCTAGTGGGACTAGTAGATCGAAAAGACACTAGTTTTCTCAGAAACAAAATGGCGACTCCACTGGGGATTGAATAGTTTGTTTGTTTGTTGTTTATTGTTTGTTTTATAAACTATATACGTAGCCTGAAGTTAGCCAAATAGCCTTCGAACCGCTTTTGCTCCGCAACTGCGAAGTAGATGAATGCTGCTTCAGTCAATCTCTGGTTTAGTTTATGATTTGAACATCTGACTTACAAACATCCTAGATGCCCTGTTGGTAGTTCAATAACCTCCTAAGACCATACCCCTGTACTTTGTTCTTTAGTGTTCATAATTGCTCAGCCTAAATCACTGAACTCAGTTGCAAATTTAAGTAAAAACCCACCTCAGTTTCACTTCCTAGCCCATCGCACTGTTTGTCACTGGAAGCCAATATGTATCGCACCCCTTGTGTGTAGCAGGTGAGATGCATCCCTGTTTCTGTGAAGCACAGGTGCGATTGTTATAGACAAATTTGTGCCTTACAGCAACAAGTATGAATTGTCAATAATCCAAGGGATCCAAAGTTCCCTAAACATGATGTTCCTACCCCTAGAAGAACAAGGTCAACAAACCAACAGCTCTCAGATCAGTTCTCCACCTGAAAACACTAAAAAACAAGCAATCCTGAAATCAAAGCAGGTGCTCCACTAGGTTTCTGCGCTGAAACTCAGTTGCTCCATGGTGTACCTGCGTTGCAAAGCAAGTGGAACAAAGGCCACCTGCGCTGAGCGAGATGGGACAAGTGGCACACTGAGTCATTGCTCTGGAATCTTCCAAAAATGACACTTGGATAAGGTATTTCGCCTTGTGATGAGTCAGAGGCTCTGTTTCTCCAAGTGGAAGCAAGGTTCTCCAAGTGGACTCAAGAACTGAAGATCAACTAAAGATTAACTGAAGAGAGAGAGGACACAAGGCAGCTACACATCAGTTGCAAGCTGACTCATCCTTTCTCAATTCATCTATATATTGAGCTCTCTCCTATGAGCTCAGGAGGCTGGAATTTTGTGCAAAGTAATGATATGCTGTTGGTTTCACTATAGAACTATTGGGTGATTGTTTGAGAGAGGTGAAGAGGAGAAATTCTTTCTGCTGGGAGGTGTTGCTGGGTTGGAGCCTTCAATGGTTGTAATACTCTCAGAACCTTTACTTCTTCATTAATAAAAGCTATTGAGGTTCTTCTATGTGCTCTTGTTTCAATAACATATTGTGATGATTGCATGTTTGGTTTACACTAATCCATGAACCAGTTATGATTGCATGCCTCTTGTAGTTTCCTTCTTTGTTATTTTGCAGGATCTCATTGTAGCTGGGCAAGCAAAAGAACAAGGAGCTAGGAGCAAGTGGCCAAAGAGAAGAGTTTGGATTCGACATTAAGCGCAAGGCAACGGTTAGTGCTTTTCTCCATTCTCTTTTGCTTTCATAAAGAAGTAAACCTTAAGTAGTTTGTTTTACAGTTGTTGCTAAGGAACTATCACCCTTAGAGTGGGATAGGGTCATCCGAGTCGGATACTTTTCCCTACAACAAAATGGCGACTCCGCTGGGGATCGTATCCGTTTGATTGTGTTTGTAGTATTTTGCTATTCATTTCCTGAACACAAGAGTACCAAATCGAAAAACTTTTGACTATATCAAAAGCGAAGTAGAGGGCAGCTACTCTAGCTCATTACTGAGCAAGTTCATGAATTGAAGAGCTGATCTACAAGGATCCTTGTAAACTCTTAGTGATAGCTTTTCACCTTCCTAATCATCCCTTTGAGTGTGCTTGACTGATTGCTTCTGATTTGAGCAAAAACTGTGTATTTTTGAGAAAATTGTGACCCGGAAACTGTGAAAACGCAACTTTCGTTTTCCAAAGCAGGTAGTACACAGGCTACCTACTTTGCAACGCAGGTCCTGAAGGGGCTACCTGCGCTGAGAGCCAGATTGGCTGTGCAGCACCTGCGTTGGCCCAAATTTGCCTAGTGCTGTTGGGGTTTCCTCCTTTTCTCTTGCCTGTTTTCACTATTGATTTGGCTGCCAGTTACCAGTCTTGCACCTGTTCTGAAACCAATATTACTTGCCATCATTCTGCCTCTGTTATATAACGAAATTGTACTTGTTCTTTGTATTTCTTACTCATTTACAATTTCCCATAACGAAGAGTAAACTAGTCTTGCTTTTGGCCTCTTAGATCTGAACCTGTGTTAGGCATTTTGCTGGTCTAAAGAGTTAGCTTGTTTGCTGTCCATAGCTGATTAGTCATTTTACTTTCGTCATTATGGTTTGATTTCATGTATTTCCAGTGATTAAGCAAGTGAATCTTAAGGTGTCTTTTGATTTTGGACAAGCTTGTTTACTTTCGCTTTAAATCGAAATCAAAGTTATATAACAACTTTCTTTTTGTAACCCATCCACATTAAGAAAGGGAAAAGAAAATACATGCATTGTGCATTTTGCATTTGAAAAAGTTTGCATGATGATTTAGGAGAAAGTGCATTAGTTTGTGCTGTATGAACTGTGTGAAAAGATTTGCCTTTCTTCTCCCTCAGTAGTTAAGATTTTCATCAGTCAAAAAGATTTGAAAAAGCTTGCTTCTCATCTTAGGCTGCATTTAGGAATTGTTCATATACATCTCGTGGTGAACCTCGAAAGGCAAACTTTAAAAAGATCAACTTAAAATATACTGAATGAACCTAACAACGCATTTGAAACATAACGCAAACACATAGAGGTCTAGGTAGAGACGTGTTCCGGCGTCGTTAAACATAGTGACTGTCGATCTCTACGAAGGTGGGTGATTCCTCCTGAGAGTCGGTGGCACTAATACAGAGTTGTGCTCCCACGTACCGTCGCGTATATATTGGGAGACCCCTATAGGCAATTATCCTTTATCCATAGGAAGCCGTGTCGGCCGCCCTACTAATCGCGATGCAGTGAACACAGCATTCACGAAGATCGACCACCCGTACCGTAAAACGTATTCTGTGGTTTCGCGAAAGGTTTGGCACACCCTCTGCCTAGATCTCCAGAGCAGTTTCTTTTGGCCTTTTTCAAACTCTATAACTGAAAAGGTCCAACCGAGCATTTGTCACTTCGGGCTCGTTAATACATCGAAGGAGACTAGAGTCATCTTTAGCTTTTTCTCGACTCTTAAAACATGAAAAAGCAAAGTTATGTTTAAAAGCGTCTAATAAAATTCATTCAAATCGGAAACACAAATTTTCCCTTTTATATTTTAGTTGATCGAGTAATCCGCAATCGTGGAAGAAAGTCAATTGAATATCCGTCACTCTCCGAGGCTTGCGAGTCAACCGTCTTTGTCTCTGGAATCGAAAACAATCCGGGCAAAGCGAACTCGTTGAACTAGTTCAAAATCTCCTTTAAAAGTTAGAACAAGTGTTCCAACAACATCTGAGATTCTGGTCACTCCAAACATTTCCGGAAACCCTGCCTCCATAGAAGAAGTTCAACCGCCACAGAGGGACAGTAATACTGATCCTAGTCTGGGGGCAAATACTTGTATGACTGAACCAGTTCCATCTGTAACTGGTCCAGAGAGTTTTGTGCCTCAAACATCTGTCGCTTTTGATACAACCCCTTCTTCGGCACCGGAAATATTTTACGGGCCTGACGGTCTTCCTCTTCCACCTGGTCTGATTGCGATAGAGGAAATTATAGAGGAACCGCAAGTATCCACTCCAATTCAGTTTGGAGTAGGGGTCACTCTATTTCCTGCTACAACAAAAGTTTGTCCATCACCAGTGGAAGTTCCTGTAGAATCACTAGGCGATCAATTGGATAGACTAAAAATGTCTGAACAACCGTCAACATCTAGGACTGTGTCAAATTACACGGCGACGGCAGAATTACCTGCTGCAAATCCAACAATGTTCGCCGGCATACCATCTGTCCCAACTAGCTCTCAATCGCTAGAAGGAGTCCACCAAGAGACTATCTCGACAGTATGGTCTATTCCTGTTTGTTCCGGAGTAATGTCTGGTAACTCTCATGGTGAGACTCATCAAATTGACCCTTTTGGGAATCTAATTAGGCCATCCAGTCCTCCAGGACAATCAATTGCCTTGAGTTCTGGATTGCTACCGTATGGGGGGCAGTATGCCCTTTCATTACCCCCTCCGGGAGGGTACCCATACGGGAGTTCTCAACCTTATTCAAGTTATGGTGGAATTGCAACGAGTAGTTGGGTACCTATGCTATCCCAGCCACCAAGAGTTGTATATTCTATGCAACAGTGTGTACCTGTGACAAACATCCCAACTACACCGGCTATTGTGACCGTGTCGCAAGTTCAAACAATGCCTGTTGTATGTCAACCTCAAATTTCTCAGGTTCTCATGCAACACCCCCTTGACCCTGCGACCCAACCACAATCGCCTACTGGTGGGGCAACACAAGTACAGTCAGGTACAACTACCCCACATCTTGGTCCAATGGTTAGTATAGCACAACAACCCATGGTGTCGCAACCGTGGATAGTGCAATACCAACAGCCGCAATTCGAACAAGTGTACCAGGGTTCTGAACAGCAAATCTTTGCGAATACGGGACAACCATATATTCAAAATGGTCAAAATCAACCACTTTATAGTGGTCAAGTCCATCAACCGTATCAATCATACCAACATCAACTCCATTATGCTGGTATGCAAAGACCAACTGTTCAGGCGATTCCATCGTATCCTGGTTACGCTTCACCTAACTTGAATCAACAGTTACCATTCGTGGCGACTTTAGAGTTGCCTGATTTACATCGGTTAACCAATGATCCAATTGCTTATGCCCCATGGTGGCCAGTGATTCCGCACAAACTTCCATCCGACATTCCTAAATTCAATGGAAATCCAGGTGAAGACCCGTCGAATCATGTGATGACATTTCATCTATGGTGTTCGTCGAACACTTTAAATGACAATTCGATAAGGCTTCGCCTCTTTCAGAGGACATTGACAGGTCCAGCGGCAAAATGGTATATAGAATTTCCTAGAGCTTCGTTCGACAATTTTAGCTCCCTTGCCACGACATTCTTAACCCACTTTCAATTACCAATAAGGTATGAAACGGGAACAGAGATATTGACCAACTTCAAACAGACAACCGCAACTCATATATCAGATCATATACATGAGTGGCGACGTCGACGAAGAATGGTTAAAACATACATTCCTGATCAGCTTTTAGCTGAGTGGTTTATAAAGTCGTTACTTCCGGCCATAACGGAAGATGTGGCAAAGGGGGGAGTCGTAACAGAAGAGCAGGTTATCGCTCGTGCACAATATTTGGACTTAGTATATACTCAGTCCGGCACGCTCTATGACAAGATACCAGACGCCCCTAGACCAGAGTTTTCAATTCCTCCTCCTCCTAAATCGAATAGTGACTCTCATGCCGGCGATGGCGTGATTGGCACGGCAAACGCGAATCCGAGAAAGGCCAATCCCAAGAAGGCCCGTAAAGATTCGAATCAAAATGCTCAAGAAGAGATTCTTGCTTCGGAAGTAAATGCCGTATCAGCAGATAAGGGCAAAGAAACCAATCAACCAGGAAGCAAGAAAAATCAAAACAAAGGGAAGAAGAAGAAACAAGGAGAGTCATCTCCTCGAAAAACTTCTTCAAGCCCTCCTCGAGATAGGAAACCACCTTATGGGTGTCAGATATGTGATGAGGATCACTGGACGAGAGGATGTCCATACAAAGCTGATCTAAAAAGATTCTTAAAGAGTTCGCAAACTCCAGCTGTGTTAACTGATCCGTTTCCCGATCGAGGAAAAAATCTGGTTGGTAGTGGAAATGCTTCACCGTCGCAAGTGCTTATGTTATCGATATCGAAGCAACAGAATGATGCTTTGATTTCGACAAGGAACAAAGATTACGGGAATCCACAGGTGTCGAACGATAAAGGTAAAGATCAACCTAGCAGTTCGACAACAACTTCGGCAGAAGTTGTACCCCCCATCACACATGAATTAACAATAAAACCGCCAAAGGGAGTAGTACACAAGTCGACATTTAATCCTCGTGCCAGAGCGGCACAGCATTATAATATAGTGGAAGATTTGGCGCAATCACCGTCTGCTATGTCGACTCTTGAAGTACTACAAAATTGCCCATCCCAAAGGCAGGCATTGTTATCAGCAATTGGTGGGGTGGATCCTAAAGATTCCAATCTTGTATCCTTTGATCACAAAGGATATGATCCTCAGTTACCAGCTCAACTAGCTTTCCTCGTCCAAGTGAAAGCCCTCAACAAAACTGTTCATCGAACAATTATTGATGAGGGGGCATCGACATGTATTATGTCGATGAGTTGCTGGAAAACTTTAGGATCTCCAACCTTATCGCGATCATCGACAACATTAAAAGCATTCGACGGAAGGACATATACCCCTTACGGTATCCTTAGTAACCTGAAAATTGAACTGGGAGGCAAAACAGTAGAAATAGATGTTGAAGTCATCGATGGCAATCTTGACTATAACATCCTTCTGGGAAGACCATGGATTTATGCCATGGAAGCTGTTGTGTCGACCTATTTTAGGAAAATCCCATTCCCCTTTCAAGGAGGGATTACGATCATTGACCAACAAAATTTCCTCCCTAATGGTTCACAAGTTACAGGAAGCGTTCCTCTGATCCATGGAAGCGACCATTCGTTTCAAAATATCGGAGTAGGCCTACTAAAAGATCCTACATTAATGGGAACTTTCACCCTTCTGCCAACGTTCATTATGGGAGAAGTGGCGACAGTAGGAACCTACAATATGATATCTTCCGCACAAAAGATGTCAGAAAACGATATCAGCATGGATCATGCAAAGGTTTTGTCCCCAAGCCCAATGGAAGTATTGTAGCAATCAATTTTCTTGGCCTGGGGGGCAACCCCAAATCAACGCTCATCAAGCGTTTGGATAGATAGGTCTAGAGAATATGGCACCCCTTTAAGTCCTTGGTCGCGAGTGCATGGAACCGACGAAGGAATGGTCCAATCAATGGTAATTGACGGGGCACCATGGAATGATTCCCACCATCGTTCCCTTCTCCCGGGTTGTGGGGAAGATACTCAAAATAACCTTTATCATCCTTCAGTTTTCGATTTTCTATCGAGTACTGTAAATACAGTGGGCAATGAGGATAGTTCTTTTACTATGTCAACCTCATTAAAAAATGAAACGATCCCCTTTCCAGATCTCAATGGTAAACCTTCATTCCAACCAACAAAGTTGAATGCAATGAAGCTTGGGGGGCATGCACCTCGATTTGCGTTATTATGCTGGGGGCATGCAAACATATCTTCGAGCAGTTTTAGCACATAGTTCATGCTCGTTAAAAAATAAACGCAAGATCCGAGCAGTTTTAGCACATAGTTCATGCTCGTTAAAAAATAAACATAAGTTGTGAGCAATCTTCCCCTAGAGTTCAAGCTCACCCAGAAAAAATGAACCGGTAAATAACCTTGGTAAATGTAACCTTTGACAGCCATATTAAAGCCCTTGGTCGTGTTCTTGCAGTCTCACCTCCATCCGTTCATTTGGCCAATCGTTCATCTCCATATGTTTGTTTACCCATTTTGAGGAACAGCTGCGAAGAGTGATTTCACTAAGCCATCCTTGTGACACTGCCGTGATTGGAATATTCCAACCTGTACCTGGAATCTGCTGCTGCCCTGTTAATCACTCGTTCCTCGAAAGACGAGTCGTCTTTAAGCTCTTTTCACTGACTCGTAAAATATGAAAAGATTGCCGAGTTTTGGCCTTCCAGCTCGTTAAAGCGACCGGAAAGCTATCCCTCCTCTAGATTTTAATCTTTTTGGACCTGAGGGATTATTGCACAAAAAGATCGAGCGCTTGTTTTGTTCGGCTCGTTAAAGCAATCGAAAATTCATCCCTTCTGTATTGTTTTATACTTTTTCGGACTTAAGGGATTAGAAGACGAAAAAGGAATTTTGGAGTTAACTTTCCGTACCTTTTCAGACTCTCTAAAAATGAAAAGGACCGAGTTTTCCTTGTCGTTAGACTCGTTAAAATGATTAAATAGCGACAAACTTGTCTTTAGACGAGAACGAGTTTCCCTATCGCTAGGCTCGTTAAAACATAGCGATGGGCTTGCCCGAAGGGAAGGTTATAGAACAAGCATATGTTATCCTCCTCAAGCATGACAAAAATAAAAAGGTACTGGTCAGCAATGACTGGGGAAAAATTGGGAGAACCTCACAGCATTAATGGTAGCAAGTCGCTCTTGAACATGACACTTTGTCCTCCGTATCACATTGGGTTGGGTTGTTTCATTCACCGGTCTCATAACCATGGTCCTCGCCACACCATCCACAATTGGGGTAATGCTACCGATCCATCACATCAGTGTCGTTATATGTTCAAGAGATGCAGTTCTGCAAAGAGTCAACCGTGTCCCACCCACTGCCATACATTATCCTTCATCCGCTTCATGACCGCCACCCTGAATCATACATCATAGTTTGTTTTCACCTCATCACAATCACTAGCTCCATTCCGTGTCACTGATGTGGGATTCATTAAGGCCCTCCTTTGACGGATCGCTCCTTGTCGATATCAGCTCATTATCCAAGGAGTTGATCTAGGAACAACCCCTTCAGTACTTTGAAGCTTGCATGCCTCAATGGCAAGTTTCTCACTTCCGGCGACAGGTATACATCAATGACCTTCGACCAGAGGATTTTGCATGGTGGTCGACGCCAAGTCCTTTATTCCCACCATGTGAATTGTACTGTTGTACCTTGAGGGTCATCATCCTTATCGGTGATTCCTCTCGCGCTTGTTAACGGTTTATATTATTGGCCGGTAATCAAGCGATGTCTTTCCATGTTCGACTTCAAGAAATTCTCACATGGATCGACTTGTACATCGAGTGAAGATCGGAAGAGATTGAAGACCCCGGATCTAGTTTCATCCATCCGGGCTGCGATATATATTCAGGATATAAAGTCATTTGATATGTACATCATTGCAGCAAATGATCATCCTTCTCAAAGGATGATAATTTCAGCAGAGAATTATCAGTCTACAATCAGACGATCGTCTGTTCTATGTACCAAAATGTATTTATAAAGCTGAGCATGGGAATGCCCGCCTCAGCTAGATCATGAAAATGTATGAAAAATAATGTATCGTATTGTATCTTATTACAGGACACTTCTCAGCAGATTGAATGAACTTCGGATCCTCTCAATAAAGCATTTCACCCGATAAACGACCTCATACTTTAGGGGGCATCTGTTATAGACAAATTTGTGCCTTACAGCAACAAGCATGAATTTTCAATAATCCAAGGGATCCAAAGTTCCCTAAACATGATGTTCCTACCCCTAGAAGAACAAGGTCAGCAAACCAACAGCTCTCAGATCAGTTCTCCACCTGAAAACACTCAAAAACAAGCAATCCTGAAATCAAAGCAGGTGCTCCACTAGGTTTCTGCACTGAAACTCAGTTGCTCCATGGTGTACCTGCGTTGCAAAGCAAGTGGAACAAAGGCCACCTGCGCTGAGTGAGATGGGACAAGTGGCACACTGAGTCATCGCTCTGGAATCTTCCAAAAATGACACTTGGATCAGGTATTTCGCCTTGTGATGAGTCAGAGGCTCTGTTTCTCCAAGTGGAAGCAAGGTTCTCCAAGTGGACTCAAGAACTGAAGATCAACTAAAGATTAACTGAAGAGAGAGAGGACACAAGGCAGCTACACATCAGTTGCAAGCTGACTCATCCTTTCTCAATTCATCTATATATTGAGCTCTCTCCTATGAGCTCAGGAGGCTGGAATTTTGTGCAAAGTAATGATATGCTGTTGGTTTCACTATAGAACTATTGGGTGATTGTTTGAGAGAGGTGAAGAGGAGAAATTCTTTCTGCTGGGAGGTGTTGCTGGGTTGGAGCCTTCAATGGTTGTAATACTCTCAGAACCTTTACTTCTTCATTAATAAAAGCTATTGAGGTTCTTCTATGTGCTCTTGTTTCAATAATATATTGTGATGATTGCATGTTTGGTTTACACTAATCCATGAACCAGTTATGATTGCATGCCTCTTGTAGTTTCCTTCTTTGTTATTTTGCAGGATCTCATTGTAGCTGGGCAAGCAAAAGAACAAGGAGCTAGGAGCAAGTGGCCAAAGAGAAGAGTTTGGATTCGACATTAAGCGCAAGGCAACGGTTAGTGCTTTTCTCCATTCTCTTTTGCTTTCATAAAGAAGTAAACCTTAAGTAGTTTGTTTTACAGTTGTTGCTAAGGAACTATCACCCTTAGAGTGGGATAGGGTCATCCGAGTCGGATACTTTTCCCTACAACAGCGATGACTGAGTAATCTTATTTCTTGCCTTGAAATTTGGGTTTTTCTCCTTGTTTTCAGCTCTATTCAGTTGTTTTGCTGCTTATGATCAGTATCTCATTGTTGAAGCCTCCTTCCTTTACATAATTCAGCCTCCATTGATTAGGATTAGTGAATGTTTTTATGTATTTCTCCATCATTTGCAATCCTTAGTCAAAAGTAACTTATTTAAACTATCATTTTGATGCAAAAAGTGTCGTAACTGTCATTTTGAGTCAAAAAGAAGAGTGTCGTAAAGTCTTCCTCCTCTAGATAGTCGATTGTACTTTTGTCATTGTATTTGATTTGAATTATTAATATTTGAATTGTCGAAAGCAGTTTTCTATTCGAAATCAAAAAGTGTCATTTAGTCTTCCTTTTGTTTTGAAAAGAAATTGTTGAAATGTCGCTTTGAAGAAAATATTTCAAATATATACCCAGTTTTCCTTTTTGGCATTTCTCACATTAAGGTAACGAAAAAAAATACATGCATTGCATTTGCATTTAGTCTGTGTGCGAAAAATGATTTAGGAAAAGTGCATTTAGTGTGTGCTCTTTGCTCTCTGTTTGAAAGAATCATAATCTTCTTTCCTTAGTAGCTAGGATTTTCATTACTAAGAATAAACAACGATTGTTTATCATTTTAGATATCATATTTAGGAATTTTACATAAAAATCATGCGGTGAACCTTGAAAGGAAAACTTCTAAGCAAGATCAACTCTAAAATAAATTTCAATGAGCTTAACAATGCTTTGGAACTTAACGCAACACATCTAGAGGTCTAGGCTAGAGACGTATTCCAGCGTCGTAAAACCTAGTAACTATCGTTTCATCGAAGGTTGGGTGATTCCTCCTCTTTGATACGACAAGTGCTAGTACGGAGTTGTGCTCCCCATAATGTCGCGTATATATTGGGATACCACAATAGGCTTATATCCTTTATCCATAGGAAGCCGTGTCTACTTCCCTATCGATCGCAATGCATTGAACACAACATTCGGGAAGATTGACTGTCATACATAAGTCCTTGGTAATTTCTCTTTAATTTATCACCAAGGTGTATTTGCAGTTTTGCGATTGGTTTGGTAATCCCTCTGTCTAGATCTCCAGAGTAGTCACTTTCATTCATTTTTGACTCCTTAAAAGAAAAGTTCCATCTGAGCACTTGTCACTTCAGGCTCATTAAAAATAGAAGGGGACTAGAGTCATCTTTAGCTTTTTCTCAACTCTTAAAAATTGAAAAATCAAAAGTTGTGTCAAAGTGTCATTAAAATTTATTTAAATTCGGAATAGTATTTTTCCCCTTAAATTTTGAGTTTATCTAGTAATCTGCAATCATGGAGGAAAGTCAATCAAAACCCCGTCATTCGTGGAGACTAGCGAGTCAACCATCTTTGACACTGGAAATGAAACAATTCTGAGCAAAACGATCTCGTTTAACTGAGTCTAATTCACCTGATTTATTTGAAGCTTGTGTTTCAACATCATCAGAGACTACAATTACTCCGATCATTTCTGGTACATCTGCCTTTGGAGAAGGATTTCTGCAGTTACAAGAGGACATTAGAACTGATCCTAGTGTAACGGTAGACACTTCTATACCTGAAACATCTCCGAATAGAGCTAATCCAAAAACTGAAGTTCACTTACCTGAACATTTTGAAGTTGGTTTCCAGAATTCAGAAGGTGTCACCCCTCTGGTATTTGTCACTGCAGAATCAATACCTTCTTTGGCTCCAGAAGTATTTTACGGACCTGACGGTTTACCTCTTCCACCTGGATTGATTGCAATAGAAGAGATAATAGAGGATCTTCTATCCAGTACCCCATTGCATTTTGGAGCTGGGATTCACTTATATCCTTCTAATCCTGAAGTTAGTTATTTTAATCATCCTTCATAGCAAGTTCTTATCGAATCGCTAGAAAATATTTTGGATAGACTAAATATGTCTGAACAACCATCAACATCTAGGACTGTATCATCTGATACATCTACAATAGAGCTTCCTACTGTCGTTCCTACAATGTTTGCTGGTATACCATCTATCCCAGCTAGTTACCAATCACTAGCTGGAGTCCATTCAGGGACTGTTTCGACAACATGGTCTATTCCTATTTCTTCATTTGGAATCCCATTTGGTATTTCTTATGTTGAAACTCAACAAATTGATCCTGCATGCCAGTATCAATTTGGGCAGACCAGTATTCAAGGACAGATATATCCTTTGAACATTGAACTGCTGCCATATGGAGGGTAGTATGATTTTTCATTGTTCCCTCCTGGAGAACAACCATATGAGAGTTTACAACAAAATTTAGGTCAAACCGGAATTACATCCAGCGGTTGGGTACCAATACTGCCTCAACAACCAAGGGTTGTATATTCAATGCAACCAACCCAACATGTGTCGAATATTCCCACTACACTTGCTATTGTGACTGTGTCACAAGTACAAGCACTGCCCTTATATGTCAACCTCAAGTCTCTTAGGTTGTAATACAACAGCCTCTTGTCTCTATAGCTCAATCACAACCTCAGGTTAGTGCTTTATTACCTGGAACGACTTAGGCCCGAATGGGTATGATCACTCTGCATCTTGGTCAATCTTCCAGTATTGGGCAACAACAAATGCTCCAACAACCATGGTTGGTACAATACCAAAAACTGAAATTCCAGCAAACATACGGAGGACTTGAGCAACAAGGCTTTGTAGGTAATGGACAACTGCATTTTCAAAACAGTTACCAACAACCATACCATAATGGTTATGTCCAACAACCTTATCAAAGTTACTAACATCAGATACACTATGCTGGTATGCAAAGACGTACTGCTCAGGCGATTCCATCTTTTCCTGGGTACACTTCACCTAACCTGAATCAATTGTTGCCTTTTGTGGCAACTCTAGAATTACCATATTTGAGCCAGCTGACAAATGATCCAATTGCTTACGCCCCTTGGTGGCCAGCGATTCCTCATAAACTTCCCTTTGATATTCCTAAATTCAATGGAAATCCAGGTGAAGATCCATCGAATCATGTAATGACCTTCCATTTGTGGTGCTCATCTAGCACCCTAAATGATGATTCGATTAGGCTTCGCCTTTCTCAATGAACGCTAACTGGTCTGGCAGCAAAATGTTATATTAAATTGCCTAGAGCTTCATTCGATAACTTCAGCACCCTTAGCATTTCCTTTTAAACCCATTTTCAGTTACCCATAAGGTACGAAACGGGGACAGAACTCCTTACCAATTTTAAACAGACAACAACCACTCAGATATCTGATCATATTCATGAGTGGCGGCGTCGTCGTCGAATGGTAAAGACATATGTTCCTGATCAGCTTTTAGCTGAATGGTTTATTAAGTCATTATTGCCCTCTATTACAAAGGATGTAGCTAAGGGTGGAGTTGTCACTGAAGAGCAAGTCATTGCTCGTGCACAATATTTAGACTTGATCTATACTCAATCTGGCACACTCTACGACAAAATCCTTGATGCTCCTAGACCAGAATTTTCTGTTCCTCCCCCTCCTAAATCAAATAAGGACTCTCATGCTGATGATGGTGTGATCGGTACCACAAGCACGAAAATCGCAAAGGCTACATCTAAAAAAGCCCTTGCAGTTTCTAGTCAAAAAGCAAATGAAGAACCTCTTGCCTCAGAGATTAATGCCGTGTCATCTGACAAGGGCAAAAATCCAAAGCAACCAGGGGGCAAGAAGAAAGGGAAAAATAATAAGAAGAAACAAGAAAATTCACCTCTGGAAAAATCTTCTGAAAACCCAACTGGGCAAAAGAAACCTCATTATCCATGTTACATATGCGACGATGAGCATTTCACGAAAGATTGTCCATATAAAGCTAAGGTTAAGAAATTTTTAAAAACTTCAAGTACCTCAGCGGTGTTGACTGATCCGTTTCCGAGCCCAAAAACCAATTTGGTTGCTATCAATCATGCTTCACCATCCCAAGTGCTTATGATATCCATCTCGAAACAACAAAATGATGCTTTGATATCGACAAGGAATAAAGATTATGGGAATCCACAGTCGTCGAACAACAAGGCTACAGATAAACCCAGTAGTTCGACAACAACTTCGCCTGAAGTTGTTCCGCCCATCATTCCTAAACTAACTATAAATCCACCAAAGGGAGTAGTACATAAATCGACATTTAATCCTCGTGCTCGAGCAGCACGAAATTATAATATAGTGGAGGATTTGGCTCAATCACCATCCGCTATGTCGACACTAGAAGTACTACAAAATTGTCCCTCCCAAAAGCAGGCTTTGTTATCAACAATAGGTGGGATTGACCCAATGGATTCCAATCTTGTGGCCTTCAACCATAAAGGATATGAACCTCAGTTACCAGCCCAACTCGCTTTCCTCATACAGGTAAAATCCCTCAATAAAACTGTTCATCGAACAATCATTGATGAGGGGGAATATGCCTGTATTATGTCAATGAGTTGCTGGAAAACATTAGGCTCACCACCCTTTTCATGATCTTCAATGACATTAAAAGCATTCGATGGAAGAACATACACACCGTATGGGATATTAAGTAACTTGCAAGTTGAACTGGGGGGCAAGACTGTAGAAATTGAAGTCGAGGTCATTGATGGAAACCTTGACTGCAATATCTTGCTAGGAAGGCCTTCGATTTATGTTATGGCCGCTGTTGTGTCAACATTTTTTAGAAAGATTGCATTTCCCTTCCAAAGTGGAATTACAATCATTGACCAACTAACCTTTTTCCCCAACAGTTCACAAGCTACTAGAAGCATTCCATTGATCCATGGAAATTCTCAATCGCTTCAACATGTTGGAGTAGGTCTCCTAAAAGACCCTTCCTTAATGGGTACTTTTGCCCTCCCACCTCCAAGTAATCTGGCGGAAGTGGCCACAGTGGAAACCTGTCATATGATATCTTCTACATCATCAAAGATTAAGAAGAAATCTGAACATTTTGATAGTGTGGATCATCGCGAAGTGTTGCCCCAAAGCCCCATAGAATCTTTGTAGCAATCAATTTTCTCGGCCTGGGCGGCAAACCCAAATCAACACTCAGCGGGTGTTTAGATAGATAGGTCTCTAGAGTACGGTACCTCTTCTGATCCTTGGTCTCATATACATTCTACAGACGAAGGAATCATTCAGTCTATGATGATAGGAAAGACACCATGGGAAGATTACCACCATCGTTCCCACCTTCAAGATAACACTGAAGATTATTCAAGCGACCTCAAACACCCATCAGTCTTTGATTTTTTGTCAAATACCGTAAACATAGTGGAATCCGAGTGAAATCTATCCAATATTGAAGAAACTATAGCAATTAATATCTCGACCAAACCTAATGTTGTAGAGAATATTCATGTTGGCAAATCATGTTCTTCAATAGAACTGGAAATCTACTGCACTCTCTTTCGCGAATTCAGAGATGACTTTGCATGGTCATATGAAGAAATGCCAGGCATTGACTCGAGCATCGTTGAACATGAGATCAAGATGTATCCAGATGTCAAACCATTACAACAACGGCTTCGACTGGTGCACCTAAAGAAAGCCGCTGCCATTAAGGCAGAAGTTCAAAAGCTTTTGCATGTTGGTTCATTTACCCTGTTCCTCTAATTGATTGGGTATCGAACATTGTTCTTGTAATGAAAAAGCAAGGAACAATTAGAGTGTGTGTCGATTATAGGGATGTAAATAAACCTTGTCCAAAGGACAACTATCCTACACCTTTCATCGACCAGATAATTGATGAATGTGCCAAATGTGAAATATTTTTATTCATAGATAGATTTTCCAGATACGACCAAATCAATATCCGCCCACAGGACCAGTCAAAGACTAAATTTATATGTCCATGGGGCACATTTGCATACCACAAATTACCTTTTGGTTTGAAGAACGCAGGGGCAACTTTTCAGAGGGCAATGAACTACGCCTTCCATGACATCAAGCACATCGTTCAACCATATCTTGACGATTTACCGGCTCATTCGTGAAAGTGGACTGATCATCCACAACATTTGAGAGCCATATTTCTATGTTGTTGACACTACAAGACACGACTCAATCCACACAAGTGTGCGTTTTGTGTTGGTTTTGGTCGATTACTAGTTTTTGTAGTTTGTAAGGATGGAATTCGTCTCGACCCATGTAAGGTTCAGGCTATCCTTGACATGCCTCCACCTTCAAATTTGCTTCAGATTCAGAAACTCCAAGGGAAAGAAAACTTTCTGAGGAGGTTCATTCCACATTACGCCGAACTCGCTAAAGGTTATACTCATCTTTTGAAAAAAGAAGTACCCTTCAACTGGGATCAGGTTGCACAAGCTTCCTTTGATGCTTTAAAAGATTCCCTGATAAAAGCATCATTAATGTATGCTCCTGACTATCAAAATGACTTTAACCTGTATCTTGCCGCCACAAATACAACCATCGCTATGGTTTTAATACAAGAAAATGATGGAATAGAACATCCTATATATTATTTAATTCAAAACTTAAATGATACAGAAAGAAAATACTCTTATGTTGAAAAGCTGGCTTTAGTAGCTGTTCAAGCAGTATAGAGATTTCGACACTATATACTCTTTCGCAAAACTACCATTGTGTCAGATTGCAACCCTA
The DNA here is from genome assembly GCA_031772625.1 of Pinus tabuliformis. Classification (NCBI taxonomy): domain Eukaryota; kingdom Viridiplantae; phylum Streptophyta; class Pinopsida; order Pinales; family Pinaceae; genus Pinus; species Pinus tabuliformis. The sequence goes on from CM062811.1 coordinate 907,376,128, forward strand.
TGACCTACATTCTATCGCGTTAATTACTGGGGGGAAAATATTCCAAATGGATAGCCATTTTGCAAGAGTTTGATATGGAATTCACCAAATCAAAGTCGAAGAAATCTCTAGTCTTCACGGAGTTACTTTGTGACCTTCCATTGTCATCCAATGATTTAACATCTAAAGCATCAATCATGGATGAGACTCTATTTCTGATATCATCAAGTGATCCGTGGTATGGAGATATATTGATTTATCTCCAAACCCAAACTTTTAGGCCAAACACCTCTCACTCAGAACAACGACGTATTCGATACCAAGCAAAAGACTACATGATTGTTGGTGATACACTTTACCATCGTGGTGTTGATACAGTTTTGCGAAGGTGCGTCACGCATGAGGAGGCCGAAAAAGTTCTGAATGACTGTCATTCAGCTACATGTGGGGGGCATCTATCTGCTTACGCTACTGCACAAAAGATCTTATGAGTTGGTTATTTCTGGCCCACTATATTTAAAGATTGCATAATTACAGTTAGAAGTTTCCATGCTTGTCAAATTTTTGATCGCAAAACCAGATTGCCACCTGCACCACTGCATCCAGTAGTTGCTGTTAGGCCATTCTCTAAATGGGGCATTGATTTTATGACATGTAACTGTTGGAAATAATACTGAGAGGGGGGGGTGAATTAGTATTATCAAATCAAACAATTTTTCATTTACATACTTAGATTCATATACGCTACTTCAGTGAAGGGAACCTGCGTGTACACGCAACTGTGTCTAATGCAACTAGCGTAAATCCAGTAAACTTATGATTCAGTTAATCCATTAAATGTTGATCTTTAGTTAGTGCATCAGAACTTTTATTAACCATATGAACAGTAAACAGGTGAATTAAAACATAATAGATCATCACACACAAGAAGGACACATGAACACCATGATGTAAGGTGGAAACCCAATGTGGGTGAAAACCACCTGCTGCAAGTCATCTCTATCTTCTTTTAATAAGAAACTTCTTTTTACAATATTTTTGTACTGGTGTAGTCTTATACCAGTACACAGGCTTCTACCTACAGAAGGCTACAACCTTCTCTCATTCTCCAGCTTCTTCTGGAAGGGAGCTACAACCCCCTTAGCTCTTGTACTAGCCGATCCTTTTACTAGTACGTAGGTGCCGGCCTACTAAATGCTCCAACCTTCACTCGTTTTCTAGCTACTACTGGAAGGGAGCTACCACCCCCTTAGCTCTTGTACTAGCTGATGTACTAGTACATAGGTGCTGACCTATAGAAGGCTACAACCTTCTCTTTCTTCCTCCAGGTACCACGTTTCATAAATTTTCAGACTAGATACTCCTGAAGCACAACACCATAATCTGAAAGGCCACGTTTCATCCAATTTTCATATTGGACCCATCAATATCATTGAAGCACAAAATCAATCAACACTAGCATCATCAATCTCTGAATCACCCAATACTGAATCACTGAAACCCAGTCAACAAACTACAATCACCAGAACACAGAACTCTGCAACAATATTCAGAACCAACTGTATCATCAGAAATCATGCATACACTACTTTGAAGAGCTGAACCAGCGTGTATACGCAACTTCACCAAAGTGAACCAGCGTATATGTCAACAATTACTTACTGATAACTTCACTGCACTTCCTGACTTCAGACATACCCATATCATTACATATACAAGGATAATACATATGTTAGAAACCAGATCTAGTCCATCAGATCACATAAAGATAAGTCATTATGATCCTGATCCATTATAGATCTCATCCATCAACACTGAAGCTAAACACAATCAACCAAACTGAATATGCAAAATACTAACACCAGTAAACAGTCACCAGAACTCAGACTTTGCATCAACAACCAGAACCACCTATAACATCAAACATCATAGTTCATATTGTATACGCTACTTAGATGTATCTAACCTGCGTATGTACGCACTTTTATCAAAGTCAACAAGCGTATACATTTGTAAATATTCATTCATGTTTTGCAGCTATTTCAATCTTAAGTTATACCCAGTTTAGAACATTACATGTGTCAGTAAACATATATAGAACAAGCATGATCAAACCATATAGAGATGATTCATTCCAAACCATTTGATCCTGATCTATCCTCAGATCTTGTTCTCCATCAAATGCTGAGATTCCTCCTTAGCTAAGATCAAGCAAAGCATCATGAACCCATAACCTGCATACTAGATCTCATACATCATCAGATATTCAAGACTTTCTGAATGCCTTTGCCTAATGATCTTCTTCTCCTTTTATTGTCTTAGGCTTTACTCAATACCATGGTCCAAAACCATTTAGAACCAATATTAGGGACCCAATACCTTGGTTCAACGCTTCAGACGCAATACCAAATGTTATAGACATTTTTGGGCACTGCAACCCCAAGCATGAAATGTCCATAAACCAAGGGCTCCTAAGTCCCTAAAAGTGTTGTTCTAACCCCTAAAGGAGCAAGGTCAACTGATTACAGCTTCTCCCAGAAGTTCTCCATGAAAAACTGCTCAAAACTGGTCAAAACAGGATCATTTTAGCTGCTCTATAGGCAAAGTGCGTTGCATCTCACCTAAGTACACTCTGTGGGTGCGTTGCATTTCAAAAATCCCTTCTATGGGGTGCGATGGGCGAGAAGTGACAAATGGCAGTGTCAATCCGCGAGGTGGAGAGGCATGGAATCTTCCAGAAACTTCTCCTGTGACACTTGCCTCTCTGAATTCGACCAAGGATGAGTAAGAGATCATCAATCTCCAAGTGGAAAAAAGAACTATTAGAGGGAAGACACTAATCAAATCACAAGCTGACTCATCCCCCTTACAGATATCTATATATGGATCCCTCATCCCAGAGATCCAGAGGCTGGAATTTTGCATCTTGTAAGGAATTGTTGTTGGTTTCTTGAGACAACAGCATAGTGTTGGGTGATCTAAGCTTTGTATGAGGTGAAGAAGGGCTTACTTGCTGAGAGGATGATGCTAGGTCAGAAAAACTGGTTGTAACTCCCTTGGCTCTTTCTTGGTTATCAATAAAAGCTATTCAAAGTTTTCCTCCATACTCTTGTGTCATTTATGTTTTATGCATTTTTATGGTCAATTTACATCTGATCCTAGATTGTTTATGATTATAGATCCATGTTCTTGTATAGTGTTATGCTACTGTGATCCTATAGGTACTCTGTGAAGCTGGGCGTACAAGGGAGCAAGTAGCGAAAGACTATCAAGAGAGAGAGGAATCGAACTAGGAGATTAGCACAAGACAGAGGTTGGTCTTCTTTGTTCTTCTCTCATCTATATTTCATAAAGGAAAAATGAAAGTAGCTTTACTTTGTTTGTTTCTAAGGTAGCTACCACACCTTAGTGGGATAAGGAGTTCTGTGTAGACACTTTTCCCTGTAACACCAAGGTCCAAAACCATAGGTCTAAATACCACGGACCCAAAAATAAGCTTTCCCACATGTACGCGCTTTTCCATGCATGAAAGTGCATGCATAAGCATACGCGACTTTTGATCAGCAATCCCGCGTGTCTACGCGCCTTTGTATATAGTGAACCTACGTGTATAACCTGTGTGTATACACTACTTGGTATATATCGAACCTGTGTATATACTTTTCTTTCTTCATTCTTTGTAGTCTGATCATCAATTCTTTGCTACTGACCTGCTACACTATGATCTGTCATTTGTGTGAGCTGCCATCAAGGACAACACTTGTATCATAATGCCAACAATCTCCCCCTTTGGACTTTATGGCAAAGCTAACTTGCCATACTAAGAACTGTCAACTTAATGAGTTGTCATTGTACATCACACCTGAACTGATTCCTTTGAGCTGCCCTACATCCCATGTGTTCTGTCACATCTGATCTCTCTTCTGTAGATTCATCTAGTTATGTATAAGTGAGACGTTCTGCTACAATTGGGTTGCCATCAAGTACAACACATGCATCATAATGCCAAAAATCTCCCCCTTTGGGCTTGATGGCAACAACCATACCAAGTCACTCTCCCCCTTTGACATCAAGGGCAAAGGGCGGAGCAAGATATTCTCTTCCTTGATATACATTCCACTGTCCATACTCCCCGTGAGTACCTGCTGAAATCTCTGATTGAGTTCCCCCTTTGTATATGCCAAGTTGTACCAATCTATCCATGATCCCTCTGAGTACGTGCTAAAATCTCTGCTCTGCTAAAGAGTGCTATTCATGCTCCCCCTGACTGTAAGAAAGGTCTGCAAAAAGATGTTCTACAAGAAGAACATGACTCTATCATAAATGACCTTCCTATCACCAAAGACTCATACATACATCCATCTCCCAACCAAGTGGGGATATACCAATATTGACTCATCCACCCAACCAAGTGGGGATACACCAGATACTAATTGTTTATACATGACTGAAATATTACATCATCTTTCCCATGCATAGTGGGGGTACAAATTACATCATATGACCAAAAGGGATTCATCAAATGACTACAATAGATAGAGACAAACTATTACATCATGAGTCTTGATATGACCTTACATCACATTTATAACAGAGACCAAACATCTGAATAAGACCATGATAGTCATCAAAAACTATCATACACAATGTATGATCTGCTCCATAAGCATCTGTCAACAGCATCTAGACCAGCAACCTGTATATGTCCATTAGTGTATAAGTCATCAACCTATAACAAGGTATGTCTGCATATCGATATCAGCTCATCCTTTTGAACAAAATTCTACATATGACATACAAAATCATTCACATTATATCATATGTGAAAGACACCATAGCCGTCTCATCAAGATCTGCATGATCCAAGTATCATCATTTTGGGAACATTTGCATCAATCAACATATGTAAGTATCAACCTATCATCATATAGGTAAGAACTCATCATCATCATGCCTCCAACAATGCAACTTTGAGTAATCATTCATGTATCCAGCACTATGTATCTTTAGCTCAAGATCATTTGTCAAGGCTTCTTGATATCATCAACAACAACAATCCTCATCCACATGAGCGCCAAGAACTATAGGAGTCCTGCATCATAACTGTATTATATGATCTTTATGCATATGATGACAACAACATATGAGTGACTCATCATCAAGTAATGAAGATGTGTATTCAAGCTTTGTACTTCTCCTTATCCTTATGAAGATCACCATGTAAGCACCATATATGCATCATTAGAGAATCAACTACAAATATGATCTAAACGTCAACTGTGTAACCCCAAGAATCATATGAGATTTTGTCATGGATAACTCATAACCATATCATAGCAAGATATATCATTTAGCCATATAAGCATCATTACCAAGGACTACTAACCATAATGCCAACAATGCATTATTAAAAGCATATGCTCCCCCTGAACCTATGCCATCTGTTCATTGTCAGATTTGATCATGCATATATCAGCAAGAAGTATCAAGGCATCATCATCATTAATTTAAGATCAAAACACTTTAAAACATCTTACAAGTGTCAAGACATTTCCAAACATCATCAGCAGATTGTAGCCATTATCAAACAGAGAAAATAATGGATTGAATCATATCAGACCCTTTTTCTGAGCCTGTCCCTACTGCTTTTCTTCAAACTAACATATACGTGACTGTGCAGTAACTAACTTGCGTATATACACTACTTCCCTTTATGAAACTTGCGTATGAGATTTAGGACACTGAAGTTTTACACTTTCAGCTCCCTCTGAGTCTGTTATGTTTGTATATTGTGTTGTGCCACATCTTTCTGACTGTACTTCCTTCTTCTTCCATATCTTCAAGTGTGATGATGTTTTCTCCTTTTGGTATGGTGCCCGTACTTTGTTTCTGCAATCCTTAGCTATATGTCCAAGTTTTTTACATGCATAACATCTCACATGTTTCATATTCCTTCTGTACAATCAATAGCTTTGTGACCAAACATATTGCAAGCAAAGAAATATCCCTTAAAGTACCTGGAACGTGATGGTCTTGAACCATCCTTCTTTTGCATCTAGTTGCAACATGTCCAAGATTATGACATACATAACATTCAACATTATTCATCGGAGGAGTAAAATATTTTCTTTGAAAAATTTCTTTCCTTGGCTGTTGATGGGGTTGTCCTCTCATCTCCTTGTTGATTATTTTAGATTTCTCATTAGAATTCCTTGCCTCTCCTTATGAGCTATATTCATCTTCAACAGATTCATAAAAACCAAGGCCAGTTTTGATAGCAGGAGACCTTTGACTACCAAGAATATCATCCAAGATCTTAGTACTATCTTGAAATCGTAAGAGCTTATCCTTTTCTTCTAAGTTATCTTTTAGAATATTTACCTCAATCTGATGTTGCTTCTCCTTTTCATGATACTGCTTCTTCATATTTTCTTCAGCTTTTCTTCCTTCTTCCAACTAATGTCTTAGTTCAAGAACTTTGTTTTCTTGTTTTTCAAGAGCTTGGAGTAGTTCTTTATTCTGCTTATTTGATTCTTCAAGATCTTCTTTTAGTGAGAGGATCGTAGCTTCAAGACTTTCATAGTAACTGGATCTATCTCTAAGTTTCTTGATTGTTGTGATCCTTTCATTGACTTCATTTCTTAATGATGTCACTTCATCCTGCAACTTTTGACATTGATCTTCCTTGTCCTTGAATAACTTCCTTACCTTGCTTCCTTCCTCTAGTTGAGCTTTTAGTTTAGTAGCTTCTTCTTTGAAGGCACATTCCCTTTTTTTCAATAGATCTTGTTGATTTGTAATTTTGTCTGTAAGCCTTTTAAATTCCGCCTCTATTTGATATCTTTCTTGTTCACCCATAAGAGAAAATTCAGTTGTTTCGCTATCACTTTCATCATCTTCAAATGGATGGATAAATGTATCACAAGAGGATAACAAATTCATACCTGATAGATCTTTTGCTTGTTCATCTTCATTCTGAAGTGATTCTGAGTCTGAAGTGCTTCTTCCACATATTCCCCAGTCGATTCTCCCACTATCATAGCTCTTTTGAGATGTCTTATTCTTCTTAGGCACTTTCTTCTTAAGCTTCTTTCCCATTGATCTACGGATCTCCTTCAAACGATCAAGCTTCTACCAAAGGACCTGGTCTTATACCAATTGTTGGAAATAATACTTAGAGGGGGTGGGGGGGGGGGTGAATCAGTATTATCAAATCAAAAACACTTTTTCATTTCCATACTCAGATTCATATATGCTACTTCAGTGAAGGGAACCTGCGTGTACACGCAACTGTGTCTAATGCAACTAGCGTATATCCAATAAACTTATGATTCAATTAATCCATTAAATTTTGATCTTTAGTTAGTGCATCAAAACTTTTATTAACCATATGAACATTAAACAGGTGCAGTAAAATAGAACAGATCATCACACACAAGAAGCACACATGAACACCATGATGTAAGGTGGAAACCCAATGTGGGTGAAAACCACCTGCTGCAAGTCGTCTCTATCTTCTTTTAATAAGAAACTTATTTTTACAATATTTCTGTACTGGTGTAGTCTTATACCAGTACACAGGCTTCTACCTGCAAAAGGTTACAACCTTCTCTCTTTCTCCATCTTCTCCTGGAAGGGAGCTGCAACCCCCTTAGCTCTTGTACTAACCGATCCTTTTACTAGTATGTAGGTGTCAGCCTACTAAATACTCCAACCTTCACTCGTTTTCTAGCTGCTACTAGAAGGGAGCTATCACCCCCTTAGCTCTTGTACTAGACGATGTACTAGTACGTAGGTGCTGACCTACAGAAGGCTACAACCTTCTCTTTCTTCCTCCAGGTACCACGTTTCATAAATTTTCAGACTAGATACTCCTGAAGCACAACACCATAATCTGAAAGGCCACGTTTCATCCAATTTTCATACTGGACCCATCAATATCATTGAAGCACAAAATCAATCAACACTAGCATCATCAATCTCTGAATCACCCAATACTGAATCACTGAAACCCAATCAACAAACTACAATCACCAAAACACAGAACTCTGCAACAATATTCAGAACCAACTGTATCATCAGAAATCATGCATACGCTACTTTGAAGAGCCGAACCAGCATGTATATGCAACTTCACCAAAGTGAACCAGTGTATATGTCAATAATTACTTACTGATAACTTCGTTGCACTTCTCGACTTCAGACATACCCAGATCATTACATATACAAGGATAATACATATGTTAGCAACCAGATCTAGTCCATCAGATCACATAAAGATAAGTCATTATGATCCTGATCCATTATAGATCTCATCCATCAACACTGAAGCTAAACACAATCAACCAAACTAAATATGCAGAATACTAACACCAGTAAACAGTCACCAGAACTCAGACTTTGCATCAACAACCAGAACCACCTGTAACTTCAAACATCATAGTTCATATTGTATACGCTACTTAGATGTATCTAACCTGCGTATGTATGTGCCTTTATCAAAGTCAACAAGTGTATACATCTGTAAATATTCATTCATGTTTTGTAGCTATTTCAATCTTAAGTTATACCCAGATTAGAACATTACATGCGTCAGTAAATAGATCTAGAACAAGCATGATCAAACCATATAGAGATGATTCATTCCAAACCATTTGATCCTGATCTATCCTTAGATCTTGTTCTCCATCAACTGTTGAGATTCCTCCTTAGCTCAGATCAAGCAAAGCATCATGAACCCATAACCTGCATACTAGATCTCATACATCATCAGATATTCAAGACTTTTTGAATGCCTTTGCCTAATGATCTTCTTCTCCTTTTATAGTCTTAGGCCTTACTCAACACCATGGTCCAAAACCATAGGTCTAAATACCACAGACCCAAAAATAAGCTTTCCCACATGTACGTGCTTTTCCATGCATGAAAGTGTGTGCATACGCATACGCGACTTTTGATCAGCAATCCCGCGTGTATACATGCCTTTGTATATAGTGAACCTGCGTGTATAACTTGCGTGTATACACTACTTGGTATATATTGAACCTGCGTATATACTTTTCTTTTTTCATTCTTTGTAGTCTGATCATCAATTCTATGCTACTGACCTACTACACTATGATCTGTCATCTGTGTGAGTTGCCATCAAGGACAACACTTGTATCATAATGCCAACAGTAACACCACCTTGACCTGGGGGCATGGGTATATTATAGTCGTTGTCGACTATTTTACAAAATGGGCCGAGGTGATGCCTACATTAAACAACAATGACGAAACGACTGCTCTTTTCTTTTTCAATCATGTAGTCTCTAGGTTCGGTGTTCCACAGGCTATAGTCACAGATCATGGATCGCATTCTCGCAATCACATGATGGTTGAATTGACTGCCAAATTAGGACTATCCCATGATAGTTCTGCTCCATATTATCCATAGGCTAACGGAAAAGTTGAAGAAATCAACAAAGTGCTTAAGCGCATGCTACAGAGAATTATTGGAGTCCACAAACAGAATTGGAATTTAATCCTGTACTCAGCTCTGTGGGCATATAGGACTTCGATGAGAAATGTGACTAGATTTACGCCTTTTCAGTTGGTGTATGGTCTGGAAGCGGTCTTACCAATTCAGTGCAAAATTTCATCTCTCAAGCTCGCAATTGATCTACTTCCTGAAACTTCGGAGGAAGTGGCTCGTTTCTTGGAACTAATCCATTTGGATGAAACCCATCGTGATGTCGTGTTGGCTAACGAAGCACATAAGAAACGTGTCAAAGCACAATTTGACAAAAATGACAAGCCTCGTGTCTTCTCGGAAGGTGACCTGGTCTTACTCTATGATCAAGACTCTGATAAATCGAGAGCGGGTAAGTTCAAATCATTATGGATGGGCCCCTACATTGTTAAGCGAGTATTGACAAAAGGAGCCTACGAGCTGGTTGATTACGACATAATTACACTGTCATAGCCCCGAAACAAGTTGTATCTTAAGTGTTACTATGCTTGATTAAGTGTAGTATACTCTTAGTATATATACTTTTGTTAATTTTTTTTTTTCTTTTAGAGTTGTCATTCTGGTTAGGTAATCCAATTTGCATTTGATTGCAGATGTTATACTTTTTGGAACCATTTGTTGGGTATGCTGACGAAGCTAGTCATAGTACGCGGAACCTATCTTCTGCAGCCTAGGACATTTTTGCTCCAAGCGACGAGTTAGTAAGTTTCAGGGGGATATGTATTGGTCGGTCGATGAACAACATCGCTGAATATAGCATGTTGATTGAACTTCTCTCTGATTCCATTTCATGTGGTATACGCTGACTCGTTGTCGGGCTAGATTCACAGCTTGTCATTCTACAACTCACTGGGGTTTATTCTGTTCAGAACCTGGCTATTTATCGTATGTTCCTAAGAGTCAGGATTTTGGAAAGACAGTTTGATTCCATTCAATATCAACATATTTCCAGAAACTTAAACACATTAACTAATTCATTAGCAAACTATGTGTTAGATAGACATTTGTAGCATTTGTAAAAGAAGCATTAATATTTGCATCAGGATTGCATAACTTAACCAAAATAAAACTCCGAAAATAAAAAATATATAACTGTTTATAGTTTTTACAAAATGTTTTGTGTCCAAGACAAAATCGGTCACATGACCAAGAAACTCAAAAATGAATGCAAAAAAGCATCCTAGACTAATGATGCTGGTGATAACATGTCACCGCCTGTGTGATCATACACAAGAGCCTAGTCCATCGACTCGGCACAACAGTAGTATGGCACTGTAACCTCAGAGGTAACTCGTCGATCTTCACATCCTGAATACCAAGAGTAAAGCACTCGACCTGATCCTGCAGCACTGCCAAGGTCTCTGCTATGTCTAGATCATGAAGGACAACCCTCCCTACAGCCTCTCCTGCTGGAACGTCAGCTGCCACCCATGGGTGTGCTACTGGTCGCACTGGCCCAATATCTGCACACACATATGAGTTCGATTAGTCTTGATAACATTTAAAAACACAAAAACATTATAAAATTGATAAACACAGATATGGTCAAAGCATTTTACCTATCGCACTCCACTGCTCACCATTCGGTAATGCCAAATCCAGGTCGCCTCAGAAATCCATCCCAACATATGGATACTCCATAAAGACCATCTCCTTACAGTCGAACCACTCAAAGAAGGCATTAGAGAAAGAAATCTGTGACTGACCAGCGTGTCTAGCCATAAGATCAACCCATCTTTGCATCCGTGGTTTACCCGGTGCTGGCAATCTTAGTGAAATTTACTGAGGCTGCATCAGTGGAATCCTCTCCAAGGCAAAAGCAGTCAGTATGGAACCATAGCCAAAATTCTTAGATCTTCCATTCTTTACCTTGGAGAGCTTTTCTTTTATAACATGGAGTACCGCCTCACACCAATTGAACACCTTTGGTTCCAAGCATTCCAGGGCGTACTGCATGTAAGATCTGTTTGCCAAATGAAGAGTCGCGCTACCAGCCAATCTAGCAAAGGTAAATAAGATGGTCCTCAAGGGCCGATCAGTGACATCATGGATATTGATCTTACTATCTCTACTAGGCTGAGATCCATTTCTACAAAACTGACGGATATAATCTCTCACAAATTCACCCCCACGGGTGGATCCTGATAGAGAAAGAGGGGCACCCTGTCTCGATAGCCCTGTCAGAAAGTAAATATACTCAACTGTCAATGGAATAGATTTACCTCTGATCTGGAATACCTGGTTGATCGGATCCCAAGCGTTGGGAAAATATTGCAATAGATTGATTTGTTGCCTCATGCTGGATATGCAGAAGAATTTGAGCAAACCACAGTTTCATAATGCAGTAATTGTGCCCTGATCATGTAAGGAAATCATGTCCTCTTCTTCATGTTCGTGTTCACGCCATGTAACAACCATCTTGATCCAACAAATATCTGAAACAAAGACAAAAGATAAGTTAGGATCCAAATTTGAGCAAAAACAGGCAAAAAATTTCATGAGAAATCACTGTACAAAGTTCCCTTCTGTGCCCATCGCACCCTGCCTTTGGACAAGGTGAGATGCATACTTCCTGGCTAGTGCACAACTCAGTATGCATCACTCCTTTCGATGTGAGATAGGTGTGATGATGGGAGAATGAGTTCTTCAAACCCTAGGGGCCCAAAAGAATGGGAAAACTTGCTCAAAATAAAAAAGGGATGGAATGAAAATGAAGAGCTCAAGGTTATCTCCTCCCTGGTCCTGACGGTGCGGAGAATAGTCCACCGGATCTCCCAAAAACAACTGATGAAATTTGAGGGGGAAAACCACTCCAGAGCTCCAAAATCCCAAACTTGAACTGAATGATGAAAATGAAAGGTAAAACCGCTTTTTATATTTACTATTCATGTACTTCAAGTAAAATGTTGGTTTTCATTCATTTTTCGTACATATATATGTATTTCTAGTCAATTTGATGGAGTGATTGAGCAGGTTAAATGACCGCCAAAAGAATATCATGTGTTAAACAGTAAAAATCTTTGACCACTTCCATGAGCAATTTTATCGTATGGTTCAAGCTCGTTAAAAAATAAACTTACCAATGAACATATGTTCCCCTAGAGTTCAAGCTCGTTAAAAAATGAACCTACCTTCAGTAAATAACCTTTGTGATTACCACTACATCATTCTTTTGAGCCTTGGTTGTGTTCCTGCCATCACTTCCATTCTTTTGGCTGATCATTACGCTTCCACTTGATTGTTTACCATTTTGAGGAACAACTGCGACGAGTGGTCTTGTTAGCCACCCTCTTCACATCACCATGTTTTGAGAAGTTCCAAGATTACCCGGAACCAGTTTCTACCCCAAATACCACTTGTTCCTCAAAAAACGGGTCCACATTAAACCCTTTTTAGACTCATTAAATATGAAAAGATTGTCAAGCAGTTGGCCTCTCCAACTCGCTAAAGTGATTGGAAGCACCATCCCTCCTATGTGTTTTAAAATTTTTAGACCTAAGGGATTATCTCATGAAAAAGTTCGAGTTCTTGTCTTTTTCAGCTCGCTAAAGTGATCGAAAAGTCATCCCTTTTGTATTATTTTAAACTTTTCAGACTTAAGGGATTATGTTACGAAAAAGAACTAATGAAGTTCTCTTTTCATCCCTTTTCAAACTCTCTAAATATGAAAAGGACCGAGTTGTCTTTGTCGTTAAACTCGTTAAAATAACAGTGACAAACTTGTCCACTCAGACAAGAAAGAGTTCATTGTCACTAGGCTCGCTAAAACATAGCGACAGGTCTTCCCGAAGGGAAAATTATAGAACAAGCATATGTTATCCTCCTCAAGCTTGACAAAAATAGAGAGGTACTGGTTAGCAATTACTAGGGAAAAAGGGAAGAAAACTTGAAGAATTTTATGGTAGCAGGTCGCTCTTGAACATGCCACTTTCGTTCCATCACCATGATTGAGTCGGGTTGGGTTATTCCGTTCACTGGTCATATCACCATTGGTCCTCCATACCATCCATATTTTGGGGTTAATTCCACCAATCCATCTTAGTGTTGCCAATATGTTCAAGAGAAGTCATTCAGAGAATTCACCATCCAACCGATGCCTCATCCACTACAATACCTTCACCCTCTATTTTTCATGGCCGCCATTCCTGGAGCTTGTATCATCAGATCATTTTCACCTCCAGAAAATCATTTGCTCCATTTCGTGTCATAGATGTGGGACACATTAAGGCCCTCCTACGACGGGTCACTTCTTGTCAAAATCATCTCATTATCCAAGAAGTTGACTTAGAAACAACCCTTTCAGTACTTTGAAGCTTGCATGCCTCAATGGCAAGTTTCTCACTTCCGGCGACAGGTTTACATCAATGGCCTTCGATCGAAAGATTCTACCTGGTGTTCGACATCAGATCATATATGCGCACCACATGAATTGTACTGTAGTACCTTGAGGGGCATTATCATTATCGGTGATTCCTCTTGCACCTGTTAACAACTTACATTATTGGCTAGTAATCAGGCAATGTCTTTCCATGTTCGACTTCAGAACATCTTTTCACATGGATTGACTTGTACATCAGGCGAAGATTGAACGAGTTTTGAAGACCCCGGATCTAGTTTCATCCATCCGGGCTGCAATATACTCAGGAACGTCAAATGTACACAGAAGCTGCATAGATAGTCATTTAAGCCAGGGAAGATGACTCTTCATGTGAAGAATCACCAATCTACAACAACAGACAATTGTCTGTCCTATGTACATGAAAATGAACTTATAAACCTGAGCATGGGAAATGCCTGCCTCAAGTAGATCATGAAAATAATATGATGATGATGTATTGTATTGTATCTTATACAGGTCACCTTCCAGTTCAAATACCTCGGATCCTCATGATAAAGCATTTCACCCGACATCAAAAGATTTAAGACTTCATGCTTTAGGGGGCAACTGTTATAGACATATTTGGGCACTGCAACCACAATCTTATATGTCGATAAAACAAGGGCTCTTTAACCCCTAAAAGTGTTGTTTCATACCCTAAAGGATCATTGTCAACTGATTACATCATTCCCCAAAAGTTCCAACTAAAAAACCACTCAAAACTGGCCAAAAATGGACCATACTAACTGCCCCACTATCAAGGTGTGATGCATACTGATTTCTACACTAGCCAGGTGCGATGCATACTGAAGAGGCCTTTCGTAGGGTGCGATGGGCGAGGATGGACAAATGTCTGAGATAGTTTGCTAAGTGGATACTCATGGAATCTTCCAGAAACTTCTCCTATGACACTTGCCTCTCTAAATTCGCCTAGGGATGAGTAAGAGATCCAAGAAATATCGAAGTGGAACCAAGAACAACAAGTGGAATGACACTAATAAAAAACTAAGAGATGACTCACACCCTTATAGACATCTATAAATGGATCCCTCATCTGAGAGATCTAGAGGCTAGAATTTTGTAATTTGTAAGGAAAAGCTGATAGTTTATCCTTGGGAAAGAGAATTGTATTGTTGGGTGATCTTGCTTTTCATGAGGTGAAGAGGGCTTTGATGCTGGGAGGATGATGTTGGATCAGACAGCTGCGTTGTAATTCTCCCTTCTACTATTAATAAAGTTCTTTGAGTTTTCCTCCATAAAATCGTGTATTTGTGAATGTTGTTGTTTATGAATGCCATTGTATGATCAATGTACTTCTGATTCTGCATTATTTATGATATAATAGATCGAGATGCTTTGATGGTGTTTTGTTACATTGTCTCTACAGGTATTGATTGAGTAGGATAAGTGGGAGAAGAGGTGCAAGCTCTATCAAGGGAGAGAGGAATCAAGCAAGGAGTCAAGTGGAAGATACAGGTTGGTCTCTTTGTTCCTCTCTTATCTATCATACATAAAGGAAATTGCAAATTGCTTTGATTTTTTGTTTCTAGGATAACTGCCAATCCTAGTGGGACTAGCAGATCGAAAAGACACTAGTTTTCCTGGAAACAGTACTCCATGGTAAACTTATATTTGGAGAAGGCCATGGCCTTCCCCATTTCCAATCTTTCCAATGGGATCAAGGTGTTGAGAAACCAAGATTTAACACTAGATCCCTTAGAATCAACCCCTAAATGTGAGCAAAAAAATATCAATGTTGGTTAGAGAAAAGTTTCCATTAACACCAATTTCATAGAACCAAGATCTAGAAGGGTCATCCAATATATCATTAGCAGAGTGAATTCCATGTCTAAAGGGAATTAGGGTTGAGAATCAAGAAGACTTAACTAAATTCCTCGTCTTAAATAGAATAAAGGTGAACAACGAAGGCAATGGTCATTGATTGCTAAGCTAATGCTAAGGGCCATCACCTTCCAAGAGGAAGAGTTTAATGTCTCCTATGTTAAGTATGAAATACTTAGGATAATGTGATATCCCCTAACTTGAATATTTTATTGTGACTTTGTAAATATGGTTAAGTATGATTGTGTCTTAAT
The DNA here is from genome assembly GCA_031772625.1 of Pinus tabuliformis. NCBI lineage: Eukaryota > Viridiplantae > Streptophyta > Pinopsida > Pinales > Pinaceae > Pinus > Pinus tabuliformis. Next base: position 907,392,092 of record CM062811.1, read on the forward strand.
TTTGAAAGACTTATTTGAAAATAGTGTATCAGAATGATAAACTGATAAAGATTGAATATAAATTTTGTAATTATAGTGTTGTTAATAAAATAATTATCTTGGACTAATGTTGGAATTACACCTAGATGAAAGAGTTATGGCTGCAAGTTAATTGTTGATATTGATTACCACTCATTAAGTCCTAGGCATTTAATCTAAATGATTAAATTATTAATGATCATGGAAGTAATTGATCATCAACTTCCCTAAAAGATAGGAAGTTGCCTTGGAAAGTGGGGAAGTGGTGCTCGTAAATAGGCTAGTAACTACTTGCCACCTATTGGGTGAAGTGGAGACAATTACCAACTATCAACTAAATGGTAGAGAGGGTAATCCACTTCTAGTCCCTTGTTGAGTAGATAAACACAAAGAAGAAATTTGGTGAGGTAGGAAAGAAAGGACAAATTGAACAATGAGTTGATTTACTTGTAGTCAAAAGTGTTCGAGCGGATACAGTGAAGAAAGTATCAAAGGTTGGGAGGAGCCAACGAATTTTTGTATCAGTTCTAGGCCTTAAAACTTTCAAGTCAGTATTCTAAATTATGATTTTGAGAATTTTTGTGTAGAAGAAAGATTGTTTAGAATTTAGTATTTGTTTCCATGTGAATATTGAAATATGAAAGAAATTGATATGAATGATGTTAGTGAAACAGTAGTGATTTCATTATTTTCAAAATCATGATAGTAAAACTGTATATGTGAATTTTATTTACTAAAATGGTTATGAATTCCTAAAAATAAGTTTTATTTTATGTTATAGGATATTGTGAAATTATGCACAATAATTTATGAACATGGAAATGGCGAATAAGAGCTTATAATGCTTGCTAGAATGTATTTCCTAATTGAAAGGAAAGCATATAATTTTTCTTCCATGCATAGTTACATGATAAGTTAAACTAGTAACTGAGAGACTCAGTACTAAATTGAACTGGAAATTCATAAAAATATTTGAGTGACTGAAATATGATTAGTATGCCATAATAGTGTTACATGTGTAGGGGTTGAATTGTTTTTTAGAATATATATATATATATATATATATATATATATATATATATATATATATATATATATATATATATATATATACACACACACAGAGAGAGAGAGAGAGAGAGAGAGAGAGAGAGAGAGAGAGAGAGAGAGAGTATTATATTGTGGACAGAGGTCGTCAAGACCCATCCATCTAAATTGAAAAACAAAAACAAAGCGAAATATGTAACTGGATGCAAAACCATAAATATCCTTACATAATGAACAACTGATACAATTAGAGAACTAGAACATGTTACGGATAACAATTGAATAGCAATTATATAGAATTATTTATTGAACCATGTAGGACGATGTGACCTTAATAAGTTACAAATATTGAGAATTCCGAGCTGGAAGAATCCACGAAAGAAGAGAAATATACTGATAATGTAAAAACTAAATGACATAAGAATTAGGTAAAAATTCCTTGAAGTTATAGTTACAAACACACAAAGAGACAATAGCCTATGGGTTCAGGTTTATTTGACCTGGAAGATGAAAGTTGATAAATTCTTCATGTTGAGAAATCTAGGGGCAACAACATAGGATGATTTCTCTTGCTTTGATAATTGTTTGTGGTATATTTTTACTTCATTTAATTAGCTTCTTCTTTCTCTTGTTTATTAGTAGTGTTTTCTTCATCAAACAACTACCAAACCATAAATAACAATAAGACAAAGGACACAAGAGAAAGGTGATTAGCCAGGACCAAAACCTCTCCAAATGAGAGGAAATCCCATAAGAATTCTTCTCTTCTTATATGCCTTCAATTGACGGATTCCAAGATCTAGACCTTAACCAAGAATCCTCCAAGACCAAGTCAAACCTTTCCTCTTTTTGCCAAGTCAAACTTGCAACTTCTTCTTTGTCTTCAAATTCAATGCTACAACCTCTAGACTACAAGTTCGACCTCTCTTTCTACAATTTTGGTTCATTTGAAACTTCACAATTTTTGGCCCTTGCCGCAGAAACCCTAGGCCACACATGTGAGAGAAAATGGAGATATCTACCTTCTTTCCCTTCGCTAGGCCTCCTTCTTCTTCCTATTGATCTTGGTACTCAAAAAAATCCTTATTGACACCAATGCTTAACTCTTTGATGGTATTTCAACTTGGCTTCCCTGCAACAGATTGAAGCCCTAATTTCTTTGCATGTGTGGAGAAAAGTAGCCGAAAAACTAACTCATCCTTCTTTTCTTCCTTCATCCTCTTCTACTTTTCACTTTTTCTCTTCCTTGTGATCGAACTTGAGTGAGTGAAGAGTATCCCTAAAGTGACGTCAAAGTCTTGTTTATATAGGCTTCTTGTCCATGATTTTACATCAGCTTGAACTATCTCTAGGCCGACTTGTTTCTTTGTGTACACCGACTTGTTCATTGCGATTTGACAAGGTCTTGGAGGCTCCTTTGACTCGATTTTGACTGAAATAAATTCTTTTTAAAATATGTAACATGCCCCAAATGGGTATTTCATAAATGAACATGACTTAATGACTTGTAGACTCAATGACAAGCCCTAGGAGCTCATAATGGGAGCTTGACTTAAAAATAATTTTCCTTGAGCATGAAACCCATGCCTCAAGAGAAACAAAAATAAATTTATTTTTCTTATTTCATTAAATACATAAAATAAAGATTACATATCTCATTATGAATACCAGATCTAGTTACATGTTTCAACACTCCCTTTTAACTAGGGAGGTATTCATAATCCATACAAGGTACTTGGATATTCTCAAATTGAAGAATTCTCATAAGAAGAGTCAGATTGGTAACCCATATGTTTAACATGATATCAACCAACATTGTCACATAGAAAGGGCTTGACTAATAGCTCTATCTCTCCTCAAGTTTAGAGAAAAATGTTGGCGAGACCAATGAATTATAGACACCATCATCAATGTCTCTCAAAGAACATACCCCACCCGAGTGTTCACAGAGTATGCCCTTCTAGGACTATTCTTATCTTGGATTCCCATTCCTCAAAGAATATTGATCCTCTTCGACTACTCTTATCTTGGATGCCCTATCTCATCCTCAAAGAGTATCAGATGCCAAATGCTTATCCAATCCTCCATTCGTCCTTCCAAAGTGAAGACAAGAATGATGTGTCTATGTCTCCATCTCAACTAGGGAGGATATACCCATTCCTATGAAGGAATGTACCCATAATGTACCCAATCTCCCTCATATTGAAGGACTTGTCCAACCTCCCTCTTAACCATGGACTTGCTTCTAGTAACTTTCTGCTCTAGGTAGAGATCATGGGACTATCAACTACTTGTGGAGCTCCTTTCAATTTCATGAAGTTCATCATTATGGAGCCTTCATCTTTTGGGACTTCTCTGTAGGGTATCATCCATCCATCACTTTCCTTCATGAACCATGTCAGTCATGTCATCCTTTTATTCATTGGAGAGTGATCTTCTACTCCACATTGGGATTTTCTTCATACAACTACCTTTTCCACATCATGTTTCCTTCAGGATCTTCCATCCCACCACATGAGTACTAGTTGTAGGTGGCATCCACAACTCTCTTTTAGTAGCCCAGTATTAGCCTATCTAGATATTGTTCAAAAATAAAAAAATGAACATCAAATTAAAAATAACTTTTGTGATGGTCCTTCATCATGACATCTACTTGTTGCAACAACAACATCTTGCATACATATTGACAAATCTCCAATGTTTTCAATTTCAAGAGTCACCTTCCTTTCCAGACTTCATTAGAGTCTTCATACCTTTTCCATGGAGATATCATAACCAATTCTTCTAGTAATCGAATGTTGATTTTCTTCTCCACGTGAAAATAGTTGCACTTTTTGTTGAAAATGCAACAAGATGATGGAGCTTAGTGAAAAGAAGTCGCCTTCACTAAGTGGGCCTGCAGGCTATTTTTTGGCGCAAAGTCTATTTTTAGACTATGTATATTTTTAGACATATGGATCATGGTCTATGAGTTGCAGGATGCTATTTATGGATGATTGGTCATGTTGGTAAAAATAGATGGACTTGTATTTTTAGACATATGGGCGGAGTCTATTTTAGACTACCAGTCTAAAAATAGAACAGTCGAATATTACTAGCTCTTAATAATATTTGGACTATAAACATTATCTTATCCTCTTGCAGCACTTCAGTTTGACCTACGAATGTGGCACATGCAACTGCCAGAAGGAAATATGCTTTTCCTATGGGTTAGTTTTATTGGGAAATCTAGTGTCTATGCAGAGCTACTAGTCCCACTAAGCTGGTATATACCTTAGAAACAAACAAACTAAAACCACTTTCGTTTTCCTTTATGAGAAGTAGATAAGAGGGGAATAAAGGAGACCAACCTCTGTCTTGCGCTTGGTTCCTTACTTGATTCCTCTCCCTTCTGATAGATCTTTGCCACTCGCTTCCTCGTCTACCCAGCTTCAAAGAACACCTGTGGAATCAAAGTAGCATAACACTATCCAGGAACAGAGATCTACTATCATAAACAATATAGGACCAGATATATATTGACAACACAAATGCATATATCATCAATCATACAAGAATGTGGAGGAAAACTTGAATAGCTTTATTAATAATCAAGAATAGCAAAGAGGATTACAACCAATTGTTCTGATCCAACATCATCCTCTGAGCAATAAAGCCCTTCTTCACCTCATGAAAAGCTTAGATCACCCAACACTATGATGTTACACCAAGAAACCAGCAGCACTTCCTTACAAGATACAAAATTCCAGCCTCCCAACCTCTGGATCTCTCGGATGAGAGTTCTATATATAGATATTTGCAGAGGTGTGAGTCAGCTTTGGGTTTTTGATTAGTGTCTTCTCCCTGATAGTTCTTGATTCCACTTGGAGATCTCATTGATCTCTTACTCATCCTTGGGCGATTCTGAGAGGCAAGTGTCACAGGAGAAGTTTCTGGAAGATTCCATGATCATCCACCTCGCAAACTGTCTCCGCCACTTGTCTATTCTCATCCATCGCACCCTATAGAAGGGATTTTCAGTATGCATCGCACCTCCCGTGTGCATTAGGTGGAATGCGTCACACTTTGACCATGGAGCAGGTGAGATGGTCCAGTTTTGACCAGTTCTGAGTAGTTTTTCATGGAGAACTTCTGGGAGATGATGTAATCAGCTGACCTTGTTCTTTTAGGGGATGGAACAACACTTTTAGGGACTTAGGATCCCTTGGTTTATGGACATCAGTTTCCCCCTAAAGCATGAGGTCGTTAATCTTTTGATGTATGGTGAAATGCTTTATCATGAGGATCCGAAGTTTTTTTGAGCTAGAAGGCGACCTGTAATAAGATACAATACAATACATTATCTTCATAATATTTTCATGATCTAGCTGAGGTGGGCATTCCCATGCTCAGCTTTATAAATTCATTTTCATGTACATAAGGCAGACAATCGTCTGTGTGCAGACTGATGATTCTGGTAGAGCCATCATCCCGTAGGTTGGATGATTATCTGTGCAGCAATGATGTACATTTGATGTCTTTATTTTCCTGAATATATATCGCAGCCTGGATGATGAAACTAGATCGGTGGTCAATAATATCATTTGATCTTCACTCAGAGTAGTACAAGTTGATCCATGTGAGAGATGTTCTGGAGTCGAACATGGAAAGACATCGCCTGATTACCAACCAATGATGTAAGTTGTTAACAGGCGCAAGAGGAATCACCGATAATGATGATGACCCTCAAGGTACTACAGTACAATTCACGTGGTGTGAATAAGGGAATTGGCATCGAACACCACACAAAATATTTTGGTCAAAGGCCATTGATGTAAACTTGTCGTCGGAAGTGAGAAACTTGCCATTGAGGCATGCAAGTTTCAAAGTACTGAAAGGGTTGTTCCTAGATCGACTTCCTGGATAATGAGTTGATGTCGATAAGAAGTGATCCATCATAGGAGGGCCTTAGTGAATCCCACATCAATGACATGGAACGAAGCAAATTATTTTAATGGAGGTGAAAACGATTGATGACATAAGGTTTCAGCGTGGCAGTCATGAAAGAATGGAGCGTAAATGTATTGCAGTGGATGAGACACAGGTGAATTTTCTGAGCGACTTCTCTTGAACATATCAGCGACACTGACATGATGGATTGGTAGCGTTAACCCCAAATATGGATGGTGTGATGGACCAATGGTGATATGACAAGTGAACGGAACAACCCAACCCGACTCGGATGCAGAGTGAAAGTGTCATGTTCAAGAGTGACTTGCTACCAATAAAGTTTCTTCAAGTTTTCTTCCCAATTTTTGCCCAGTCGTTGCTGAACAATACCTCTTTATTTTTGTCAAGCTTGAGGAGGATAACATATGCTTGTTCTATAATTTTCCCTTCGAGCAAACCCATCGCTATGTTTTAACGAGCCTAGCGATAGTGAAACTTGTTCTTGTCTGTATGGACAAGTTTGTCGCTATTCAGTTTTAACGAGTTTAACGACAAAGATAACTCGGTCCTTTTCAATTTTAGAGAGTCTGAAAAGGGACATAAAGAAAACTCCAATAATCCTTTTTCGTCATATAATCCCTTGAGTCCGAAAAAGTATAAAATAATACAAAAGGGATGAATTTTCGGTAATTTTAACGAGCCGAACAAAACAAGCGCTCAATCTTTTTGTGTAATAATCCCTCAGGTCCAAAAAGATTAAAATCTAAAGGAGGGATAGAACTTCCGGTCACTTTAATGAGCTGGAGAGGCCAATTGCTCGGAAATCTTTTCATATTTTACGAGTCAGATGAAAAGATCTTAAAGGAGACTTGTTTTTTGAGGAACGAGTGATAAATTTTGGTAGCAGCTAATTCCAGGTAAGGTTTGGAGTTTTCCAATCACGACAGTGTCACAAGGATGGCTAACAGGATCACTCTCCACAGCTGTTCCTCAAATGGGGTAAACAATCAAATGGAGGTGAATGATCGGCCAATACAGAGTGGAGGTGATGATGAGAACACGACCAAGGCTTCAAACGCTGATGATAATGCATTCACGATGGTTATTTACCTGAAATTGGTTCATTTTTTAATGAGCTTAAACTCTGGGGGAATGTTTGCTCATTGCTTATGTTTATTTTTTAACGAGCTTGAATTCCGTGTTAAAACTGCTCGAGGCGGGTTTATTTTTTAACGAGCTTTAACCCTGCGGTAACACTACTCGTGATAAGTTTGCATGCCCCCAGCATAATAACACAAATTAAGGTGCATGCCCCCCAAGCTTCATTGCATTCATCTCGGTGGTTGGAATGAAGGTTTACCTTTGAGATCTTCGAAAGACTCGACTTTGATTTTACGAGATCGTAATCAAAGACTCAATTTGGAAAGGGAGTCGTTTCAATTTTTAATGAGGTTGACACAGTAAAAGAACTATCCTCATGACTCCTTGTTTCATTTTTTAACGAGGTCGACACGAGATAATAACCATCCTCGAAATCCACCGTATTTACAGTATTTGATGAAAAACTGAAGGATGATTAAGGTTGCTGGAATAATCTTCGTGGTAATCCGAAAGATGGGAGCGATGGTGGTAATCTTCCCATGGTGCCTCTCCTATCATCATTGATTGAATGATTCCTTCGTCTGTAGAATGTACATGCGACCAAGGATCTGAAGAGGTGCCATATTCCTTAGACCTATCTATCCAAACACTCGATGAGCGTTGATTTGGGTTTGCCCCCCAAGCCAAGAAAATTGATTGCTACAATATTTCTAAAATGGCGATGATCCATGCTGACAAAATGTTTAGGAATCTTCTGAATCCATTAGATATAGAAGATTTCATATTGCAGGTTTCCATTGTGGCCACTTCCGCCAGATTACTTGGAGGCGGTAGGGCAAAAGTACCCATTAAGGCAGGGTCTTTTAGGAGGCCTACTCCAATATTTTGAAGTGAATGATTGCTTCCATGGATCATTGGAATGCTTCCCGTAACTTGTGAACTGTTGGGGAGAAATGTTTGTTGGTCGATGATTGTAATTCCTCCTTGGAAGGGAAATGAAATCTTCCTGAAGTAGGTCGACACAACTGCGGCCATGGCATATATCCAGGGCCTTCCTAGTAGGATGTTGTAATCGAGGTTTCCGTTGATTACTTCAACATCAATTTCTACTGTTTTGCCCCCCAGTTCAACTTGCAAGTTACTTAAAATCCCGTATGGAGTGTATGATCATCCATCAAATGCTTTTAACATCATTGACGATTGCGACAAGGGTTGTGAGCCTAAATTTTTCCAGCAACTCATCAACATAATACATGTAGATGCCCCCTCATCAAAAATTGTTTGATGAACAGATTTGTTGAGGGCTTTCACTTGAATAAGGAAAGCTAGTTGAGCTGGTAACTGAGGGTCATATCCTTTGTGATTAAAGGATACAAGATTGGAATCCGTTGGCTCAATACCACCTATTACTGATAATAGAGCCTGCTTTTGGGAGGGGCAATTTTGCGGTACCTCAAGTGTCTACATAGCGGATGGTGGTTGGGCCAGGTCCTCTATTATATTATAATTCTGTGCTACTTTAGCACGAGGATTAAATGTCGATTTTTGTACTACTCCCTTTGGTGGCTTTACCGTTAGCTCTGGAATGATGGGTGGCACAACTTCGATTGAAGTTGTTGTCGAACTACTCAGTTGATCAGTAGCCTTGTTGTTCGACAGCTGTGGATTCCTGTAATCTTTATTCCTTGTCGATATTAAAGCATCATTTTGCTATTTCGAAACCGACAACATCAGCACTTGGGACGGGGAAGCATTGTCACTAGGAACTAGATTTGTTCTTGGATTTGGAAACGGATTAGTTAATACCGCTGAGGTTTTCGAATTCTTGAAGAATTTTCTAAGCTCACTATGCTCGAATGCCTCAAACAGGTTTTGGTCAACCTGTTATGCCTCAACCCTCCTTTGGAATGCCTTACCCTGGATTGAATACAATCTGGAACCCTTCTCAACAATAAATTCTTGTTACTTCTCAGGTACCTTTGTATCAACCTGGCCAACCTCTTGGACAACCTATGTCACTATTTCTTTTTCAAGGTATGTCTTCTCAAGTTCAACCAACCATCCAATCTAACTCATCGACACCTGCCCAGAAATCACTTCAGCAGTCTACCCAAAGTACCCATCAAACCATAGGGCAGTCTGCTATGGAAACGATTGTTCAGAACCCAGGTTCCAATTCGCCTAAAACTCCCATTTCAGGAGTATCACAAATAGCTATCCCACTTACATCACAGGTTACTATGCAACCTCTTGTTCAGTCTTTACCTTAGGCATATGTTGTTCAATCAATTCCTATGATTCCATCAGCACCTCAAATAGCTATTGTTCAACCTAGTGTTCCATATATGCAAGTACCTTTTCAAGGGTTGTCTTTCCAAGGTTTACCCCAGAGTCAGTTTGTTCAAGCTACACCTTTCCAAACTCAATATCTCCAAGGTCAACCCTTGCAAAGTCAACCCTTTCAAGGAAAGTTTGTTCAAGGTCATATGGGTCAGAATCAACCATACCCAAGTCATATGTTTCAACAACCTATTTAACCGCAATACGGTATGGCTCATCCTAGATACCCAGGAGGTATGCAAATTCCAACTGCTCAGGCTATCCTAGGATATCTTGGATATCCTCCTCCCAGTACAGGACTCGCCCCTCAGGGTTATCAATATCCATCACAGGACCCTAATCGCCAATTTCCTTTCATTGAAACATTGCATTTGCCTGACCTCGCTTGGTTAACTAATGATCCACTTATTTATTTACCCTATTGGCTAGGTATTACTACTAAGTTTCCCAGTGATATTCCTAAGTTTGAAGGTAAGTCAGGTGAAGATCCATCTAACCATGTCATGACCTACCATCTTTGGTGCACGTCCAACTCATTAAACAATGATTGTATTAGATTATGAATTTTCCAATGAACCCTAATCGGTTCGGTAGAGAAATGGTACATAGAATTGCAATGCACTTCCTTCAACACGTTTAATGCCATTGCTACAACCTTTTTGACCCATTTCCAGTTACTTGTTCAGTATGACAATGGAACTGAACTTTTGACTTCTTTAAAGTAGTCAACATCAACCCATATCTCAGATCACATTCACGAATGGAGACGAAGACAACACCTAGTTAAAGTTTACATTCCAAATCAGATTTTGGCCGAATGGTTCATAAAGTCACTGTTACCAGTAATAACTGAAGATGTGGCCAAAGGGGGTGTTGTAACTGAAGAGCATGTAATTTTCCGCGCTCAATATCTCGATCTTGTTTATACTTAGTCTTGTACTTTGTATGAAAAGATCCCATATTTACCCCGATCTACTCCAAGTAATCCACCTCTTCCAGGATCACATGCCGCATATGGCATGATTGGTTCTATGAGCCAGAAATATAAGAACAAAAAGAAAAATTCTAAGAATGTTCAAATTTCTACTCTATCTAATTCACTTGATGGAGATCCTTCTCCCAAAATTACTTCTGAAATCAACATTGTAGATTCATCTACTGGCAAGGTTAAGTCATTCGGAAATAAGAAAAAGGGAAAATGAAAAACTAAACAAGGCAACCGCTCTAAGGAGAAATCAACCAAGAATGAACCATCTGATGAAAAGAGGAAACCTTGATATCCTTTCTTGATTTGTCAGGAAGATCATTACACTAAGGAGTTCCCTCATCAGGCTGAAGTTTCCAAATTTGTCAGAATTTCACCCACACCCGTTGTTTTGAAGAAAAATTTTCCTGAAGACAGTAAAATGGTTTATCACGACCAATCCTCCCATCTCCATCAGCAGATATCATGATGATGTCTTCTAGAATTATGGTAGCAATGAGATCCAAAGATTACGCATCAAAGAGTCCTGTTGAAATGGAGATGACTCCAATTCATCTGGTCAATTCTTCCACATCTACTCCTCCTTCTTCTGAACCATTACATATTGAAAAACCAAATCCTGATATGGTAATTTGTCCACCTCC